>JAFBJQ010000320.1:404722-460640 GCA_016785345.1 Trinectes maculatus
TATACATATATATGTTGTGTCATTGTTGCAGGCACTGTCTGAACAGTGCCATTTAATTTCAGATAGATGTATGTGTAGGGGGAGTGGGGGTGGTGCTAGCCAACAGATGCATAATGTAATATCCATTCAAAAATAAAATGAGCAGTTCTCATTTGTAATGTGTCTCCCACCAGTGTGAGTCAACAGGAATGGAATCAATCCATTGCTGTTGACGTTGTTGTAAAGTGAAGACCTTATGTGCAGACTATCCACAGGCTTTTTATATCCTTTCCTGTGTTAAACTGAAATCTAAGCCCAATCTCTTCCCGGGTCAGATTTCAGTACCAGAACGTGCATATTCGTCATGACTGCTCACTTACTTTTCTGAATACCCTAACAGGATAAAATATCTCAAACAGCCATGTTTGCTTTGCAATGTGTAAGGCTGTTAAAAAAAAGGCCCTACAGAGAATCATGGAGATTAGATTTACAGTTGGGTCGATCCTCATCTGGAGGAGAGCCAGAGTTGGAGGTGAGTGAGTTGAGGCTGTTGATCGGACGTGATGGATGGAAAGCAAGGAAGTGCTGATGTGTAAGAAAAAAAAACACAAACCCATACAGTTACAGATGCAAGTTCATTTGCTTTTTGATCATGTTACTGAACAGTAGCAAAGTCCATTAACTAAATAATAAATGCAGGGTCTCACCATGTCTTAAGTGGTGTCATATATTGTTGTTGCAAAGAGCTTTCAACATGTCAGATACAGAGCTTAGTTATTCAAAGTAACAGTCATTGCATACTCTCTCCGTAACTGACATGAGTAAATGTACCAGGTTCATGACGAAACAGGAAAAGGGGAAAAGTTTAGGATCAAGTATGCAAATTGAAAATGTTCCTTTTCTGCCTCGGAGTCAGCCAATGCTTTAGCTAGTCTTTAAATACACAATGAAAATATGCTGTAGAGTTCAGAAGATACAGCCTATGCAGCTTACTATGGGACAGACATAAAGAATATGATGCGGCATAGTTTTATTTACCCATGTTGAGGGAGAAGCGAGTGGTTGTGAATAACAAGAAGCAGTCTTTTATTTGTTTTTAAAGCACTGCATGAATTGGCGCTGGTTTAAATCTCTGAATTGCCTTTCCTGATTTCAAGATTTTACCTGCAGGGCCCTTAGTTTTTCAACCAAGTTGCTCCCCTCCTTTCTACATTCTAGGAAAAATCTTAAAGTGAAGTGTATTTTAGTGAAGTGAAAATGTACTAGTACTACCCAGTTTATAAATAATAATTTTAATAAAATTATTCATCGATTAATTTATTTTTAATTTTGTATTTTTTTTAATGCATCTTTATTTGTTAGTAAAGCACTTTGATCAATCTCTGTCACTTTAAAAGACTCTCAATAAATCTTAATAAATCATCATTTTCATGTGATCTACTCAAATTAATGCAGATTCAAACAACTTTTCTTTCTCCAACTTTATTCCCTCCCACCATCTTCTCCTTCTCTCTCCTTTGTATGTCCCCAGAATATATTTCAGATAAGGTATGGGAGTGCTGCAGTATGAATAATTCACCACAAACATATGCATTGAAACTCTGGACCATTACAGAGGGACTCCCTTAAAAAGGTTCTTTTGTTTTAGATGTGCAAAATAATGGTAGCGCAGTAGCTCTCACACTGACAGTTGTTCTATCTTTAAAGTGTGAGGTCTTAGGCGACTGAAAGCCTAGATTAGCTATACAGGCTTTATGCACACATAGTGTGTTTTACTTACCCTACACAGTTTTGACAGAGTTACATACCGCATCTGATATTCTCTGTTTGTACTGCTGTTAGTTACATCCCTATGCTATTAGCTATAATATATAAATAAGTATATAGCAGGATTTATCTGGACAAAAAGCTTGGATTCTGTAGGTTGGCCTTGTCAATATACAGTGTCAGATATACAGTACAAAACAGCATTTAATGTTTGTGCTTGAATTTTGGAGACAATTCATCTGTTGTGTTTCCAGACATACTGTGTGCATGTTTTTAACCTGTGATCTCACAACAAGCATTATCTCAGTGTGGTCTGTTGACTCTGGGATAAAGGGCTTTCTTTCAAAAGCCAGTGTAAGAGAGCAGAATGCCTGACCCTGACATGTCATGACAGTGTGCCATTTGCGGCATTTGGCACAATTCGCAGTCACAAGGGTACTGCACCACTCCATATGGCTTTTCCCATTGAATGTAATGCAACATGTGCTAAGGAGCTGTTTAATATGAGCTGCACCATGGGGAATCATGAAAATGAAAAAAATCTAACACATGTCTGAAATCACAACAGATGATTCAGAGAATTAAACACAGCAGGTCCAGCAGTTACAACAGGCAACAAATCATCAAATGAGTTTGTGCAACCAGAGTACAAGTTCTTCCTCAACCCCCACAACAAACACCTCTGGCACAGTTTGAACCTTCCTCTCACACATCCACTTAAGCAACCCCTAATTGTAATGTATCAGCTGTAGCCGACTGTTGCAAATGAAAGGGTGCAGCTTTTCTCTCTCTTTTTTATCTTTACCCTTGGAACAGAGGGATATTCACAACAGCTCTGTGGTTTGGATTTTTTTCCCCCTGACAATATGCTTGTAGCAGCTGCAGGGGTGTGCTGCGAGAAAGAAGCAGAGGCTTTAATTCTAAGGAAAAGACTAAGAGCATTGCAGATAACTTCATGTTCAGAGGGAGTGAGCAGAGTGTTCATCATGATCATAAACATGATCTTCATCCATACAAGAATCAAAAAGTCTCCTTCATGCTCAGTCCCTGCCTTTTGGTCCCACATAATAAACGACCATGTTATGTGAGTTGTGTTTAGGAATTTAAATTCATGAGAGAGTGATATAAGCCTGATGTGAGTGAAAGTGACATGGGCCACTCATTGCCAGTATGTTTATACTAACAAGACAGAAGAAATATAATAAATGCTCTGATTTTAAAACTCCACAGACATTAAATCGTTAGCGAAAAGCGTAGCTCACAGTATCACATGCGGCCTAATATTCTGTGATGTTGATGTTTGCAAAGAAAAAAAGAAAAGGTATCTATCACTGAACGTGATCCAAATCATTGCTAATTGAAAGTCTAGAAAACAGTACACGATGACTTTGTCATGTACACCATCTTTTGATGGGTCCATTTCCGCTTTGTCAGTATAGCCTGATTGTTCTTATGACTATGCCTTCAAAGTTCACTCTTAAGTGACAGCTAGTCGTTGTGCAGAAATAGGTTCAGAATGACGACCAGATGCTTATCGTCAATGCAGTGGAAACACAACATTGCTGCAAGTCTCATCAGCATGCTGGCTTGTTGCTCTGTCAGGAGAACGGAATGCAGCTGCGCACGCCTGTCTGTTTATTTCTTGGAATTTATTTTAAAGGCATTACCTCAAAGCTATAAACATTATCTCTGTGCCAATTACTTTCTTCTTTCCCCAGGCATCTCATCCAGATGCTTGGCCCAGCAGCCCAGCCTTGGTGAACACAAACCACTGCGCCAATAAAAAGAGTGCAGCTGAGAGCATGCTGGATGTGGCTCTACTGATGGCAGGAGGAGGGACCAACCTTTTTCTTTTATACCCTCATCTTTACCCTAATCAGGATCTCTGTCTGCCTGCAGGTCACAGTTGGGGTCCTGCTTATCTTCTTAGGTGACAAATTGAAAAGAGGCTGAACCCTTTTGTTACACCAGAAGCGTCTTTGTTGTCTGGAATGCTCTCAAGCTCCACTCATGTTCCATCCTCCCCATCCTGTCCGACAGCAAGATGGAAGTCCACTGCATCATACCCTTTCCCCTGCAATGGATCAAACTCATCAATGTCAAGTCCACTGAGTCCTCCACAAACAACCCATTACCAGCTGAAACCATGGCAACCAGGTCTGACACTGGGTCAGAGTTCATTTGGTTTTAGAGCTGCTGTCAGCAGTGGTGGGAGTTGAGGGAAGGGAATGTGATTATTTCTCTCTCTCTCTCTGTCGCTCTCTCGCTCTGTCAGTACTGTATGTGTCAATGAGTGTCACAGTACATGTCTCAGAATGAAGGGACTACTAGAGAACAAACAAAATCTAAAAGGGAGATACTCACATGGCTTGAGAAAGTCTACATTTATCTACCACAGCTAGCCATTAGAATGAAATGAGAAAGGTCCATTGGAAGGGGTAGTTGAGTTTGTATGTGATACAGAGGTTAACACAGCAGTTCATTTTGTGGACTGAACAGCAGGTCAGTGAACTTCAACTAAGTCACGCTGACTCATCTCAGCTCTGGCAGGAGCAGCAAAAAAGTGGATGTTTTTCATTATCCTCTCAACCAGCCTGCATATAATATTTTTCCCCTATATCAATTTTCAAAAAAGAATAAATTACAAATATACTAGGGCATATCCACATGAATGTTTGATTTAGTTTAACTTCTTATGCATTTTGAAACAGAGAAAGAAGAATTACCATGAATAATCAGAAGTAAATCATAAATCAGTCACAATGCATAAATATAATAATCAAAATTGCAATGCATTTTAAAGGCTCAGGTGTCATAAAGAAGGATGGTCAGCATGTGACCAAAATAAAAAGCACCAAAATATTTAACCCATCTCATTCTCATTGCTCTTTTCACCCCTCTTTCTACATTTTCTTTGTTCTGGCACCCTCAACACTCTTTGCTGTCCTCCCATTCCACCCTTCCTCTCCCATGGATTTAGCTCTGTGTAATGAAATCAGTTGTGCATGATGTGAGCGACCTACGTGCTGGGCCCCCCTCCCCGAACCGCCCCCCACCTCAGGCAGCTAAGATAAGACACACATAGCCAGGTGGGGTCCCTGTACCGTTTAACCTTTGGTAATCTCCCACAGAAAGACACAATGCATGCACGTACCTATAAAGTGTCTAGAAATCAAAACAACACACACACACACAGTCCCTTTTCAAAAATATCAGGGGACATTACAGTGACTTACAACCATTTCCTGGACTCCCAACTCCAGCCCTTACTACTGCTTACTTAACTGTGTCCTTGAGAAGTAAAGTAGGCCATCCCACAAAATCATACATTTGAGAAAATGTTGTAGGCAGATACATTTGCCTTCAATACATATTGTAGTGCTCCTAACTCATTTTTGACCTACATGTGGGACAGCCCCCATTTTACTTCTCAATGGCACAACTGTAACTCTAAGTCTAAACTCACCCTGACCTCAAAACATGTCTTGGCCTTAAAATGTCATGGTTTTATTATATCTACTCGTTTTTTCTTGGATATTTTGACTCATTGTGGACAGACCTGAATATTCAATAAGTTTGCATTTGTGTTGTTTGCAACAAAAACATAGTCTTTAAATTTGGAGTTGGCATGTTAAAAAAAGTTGTTCAGAAATAGACTGTGTCCAGATGCCCAACATCTTATTTCCCAAAGGCGAAATAATCAATTGGACTGGTAAGCCTAATGAAATAAAAAGTGAATTAAATATTGTCAATTACATCCTAGCAGGGGAGTTTTTACAACCTGGCAACCCAAATGTTGTTTTTGTTTTTATAAAAAGCTTTTAACGGATCCGTAGTTATTAAATTATTCATATTTGCACCTTATAAACCGTTTATAAATGGAGCACTATCACAAAGTGTTATTCTAAATGGTTTGTGTTTCACTTTCTTAAATTATTGTTTTCTCATCACATCGTGGTTGTAACAAGTAGCTGATCATTATATTGATAGGATCATCAGTCATATTACTCCTTTGTACTTGTATGCTTTCGTCAAATTGAATATTTGTGAAATCCCTCATGGACTTTAGTGTATATGGATTTATGGTTTACAGTGAATCGGTGTATCATAATGAGTTGGCTCAAGTCCCTGTTTAAAATTATAGCTGATATAATTAGACACGTGCATTGGTAAAGTTTTTCTGTCCTTGCCCACAGTTCGATGCAACTTGAATGATGAACAACAGCACTGAACATCATGGAAAACATGGGTTTTACCACTGGCGTAGTCAACATCTTCATCGTGGTCTTCTGAGTGCAACAGCAACGACTGGCCAAGAACACTCACACAGGTATTCTTTCGCTTTCTGCTTGTCACATGGTCTTTTTTTACTCTTTCTCTGCTCCTGCTCTATACAAACAGTTTTTTTTCTCTGTGCCTAACTGTGCAGTTTTTTTCCCTATAGACACCCATGTAGTCAGCATTATTTTGGTCCTTTTCTGACCTGACCATCACAATCCCCCTACCTGACCTACAAACACACTGACCTCGCCAGGCTTACAGAGAAGATTCCACTGAAAAAAAAAACCTCAAACAAAATCCAACCACTTCTCTTTTACTAGAAAATGTTTGTTTGACGCTGTTGCAAGCACAGAGAGAAAGCAGCAAACAAGAGACTCGCAGTTTGACAAAGAAGTCTGGTATGCGAACAACAAAACAAAACATTTGTTTCTAGTGGACAAACAGGAAAGAGGACACAACAACATTCAGGTACATGCGACCTCACACTGTCTCTTTTGCTGTCCGAGAGTAACCCTAAGCACTGGTGGCCAGACATAGATGTGCACAAGTGCAAGCAGGCTTCAATTTTTAATGGTACTGATGACATTCGAACAGGATGTCATGTGCTTTTCCAGACAACTCTGACCAGGAGGTTTGATGGGTACGCTGAGCACACGTGTGCAGAACAGAATGTGACTGAAAAACCCTGAGCCACTTCCACAGCGTCAAACTTACCAAAACAAACTGTTCTCAACCACATGCATCATTCCTAACGTTCAATTATACCAGTGTTTGGTTGTGCCATGACTCCCTCATGCAGTGGTCAAAGCCAGCGTGTCTGTGGTTCTCTGGACCAACAGCAGCTGGTGAGTCAGAGTCAACACAGCAGAGACCCCACAGCAGAACTGCTTGTTAAAACGGAAACCTTAATTAGACTGTTTCAGCCATGTCACTGACACCCTAATTAGAGCCCAAGCAAAAGCTCATTATTTACACTCAGGCGACTCAACACAAGAATATGAAACACCTTCTGTTTCACATAATTAGCTGCTAAAAACATGGAGAATATTCATGTGCAGATCTATAATTTCCTCAAAGAGACTGTGACAAAGCACCTTCCAGCTGACAAACCAACGTCACAATCTTATCCTTTTCCCTCCTCCACAACTATCATTGGTAACCTAGGAAACTGCCAGACAAGCCAAGAGCTAGACTGATGACGCATACACAGACAGCTCCACTCAGGGCATATGATATAAAGTACATACATAATGTATATCTTGCCTTCCAATACTTTGGGCTCTCTCCCAGTCCTGAAGTTTTGCAAACTGACCCTGTGGGATGCCAAAAAGCTGCAGGTGAAAAACAAGGGGCTTCAGGGATGTATAGCTACACTATTGATAGTTCTGTCTCATGAGAACGTGGGTGCCTGTATGTGAAATGATCAATCACCCTGGTGACACTTCCAATCCCACTCTAGCACCTCAGCATCCCTCCTCTCTCTCTCTCTCCCTCTCTCTCGCTCCACAATTTCATCTGTTGGTTTGCAGAGATAGAAAATTGTTGCTCATTGCTGCAGCCCTCCAGAGACTGTGCACCTGTATCTTATTTGTGGCCAATTTTCTGACTGATTTATTATTCAAGCAATTATGAAATGCATGCAATTATGAAATGCATGCTTAAAATAATCAACTTTTTAAAGTTGATTCAACTCAATCAATTTGATAATTGCTATTAATCAATGCGATCTGTTGTTGCTCCTTGTTTAATTGTTATAGCAGAACAGAACATTTTCCATAATCCTTGCTGTGGCTGTGGTGCAATACATGAAGAGCAGTGGCCCCTGGTGGACTATGAGGGCAGTGTTTACACTCAGATGAATGTTTTATCATCATCTCAATGTCTGAGTCACAAACCTGGAAAAAAGTTATCACTATATTGATCATTGCCCTAATTTTTCATTTTTGAATACAATGCCACATAGTATATTTTAAACAAATTATTGTTCTGTAAAAATCACTGTCAGTTCTTAGTCATGTTAAATTAAAGATAAGATGCAACTCCAAGGTGATGTCAAAAAAAGAGGTTGGACTTAGCTTTAGTCCATTTTAGTCTTGATTTTGAGATGTCTCTTATCACAGTATTCCGAAGGCACTCAGTAGACTCTCACTAACTAATTCAAGATACATTGTTGAAGTCCCTGTACAGAAATTTGACTGATCAGACTTCCTGTTGAGAAGTCACTTGACAGAATGACAGCTCTCTTCTTCTGTTCTTTTAACCTATTTGGTCTGGGAACTACAACAGTTCAGTACACTGATTTGTACGTAAAGTTTGATAATGTCACATAACATAACTTGATGTTTTATCTCATAGCTCTAGTTCTTAGGCATCTTCTGCGCCTTAACATACAATTTTTTTCTGCTTTCCAGTCTCAGCATATGTGATTATAACATTGTTAGCACCTTTAATCAGACTTGTTGCAGAGCAGTGAAAAGACGGACCAGTCCATGTCTGACCATCTATGAATATTTAAGAAATATTTAGTGTTTAGAAATGATAAACCCAAACAGGAAGGTAAGGTCAATATATCCCATAGAACAATTGATAACTTTTTAAAAATAATTTCAAATGCTCAGGGACAAATAAGCTGAACCACTCTCGATCATTCTGCATGACTCACCTCAGCGATAGTAAAGTATTGCAATACCAACAACAAAACTGAAAACAGCTGAAGAAAAGCATTGGAAAGAAAAGAGATAAAGTAATCAGTGATTTTTTTTTCGAGATACACTAAACACTAGTGTATAGCAACACATTGTCATAATCACACTACTAATGAATGACCGATGGCCCATTTTCTTGCTGACATACCTTTGGCCCAGTGAATGTGCCCCCCAACTATTCAAGGAAATTTAGGAGAGAGGGAGCTGTTTTGAATGGTGGTTGGGGGGTGGGGTTGTTAAACATCAGATTAACTGACCCACAAAGCCAGAGCCCCGAATGTAATGGGATGATAATTGGTGAACCAGTGCAAAACCCGCATTCTGATTCAGGTTGAAAGGTTCACCAGACAACCATGTTTGCCAAAGAACAGCTTAGTTGGGCTTAAGGAAATTATCTGTAGATCAGTGAGGGATACAAAAGCACCATGACACACACTCACATGTAAGACCACCACCACCACCACCACCACCACTTTTAAAAACAATAAGCAAGCTGTTAAATTAGTCAAATTATATCTGAGTGCAAAAAACTGTTTAAATATGTTTTGTCAACAATAATAATAATACATTAAATGAATAATTTAAAAAATATATTTTTAAAAAGTTTTAAATGTTACACTAAGACAACAAAATTTGCAACCGCTGTCATTTAGTCTGTATCCACAATCTCTCACTAATCTCAGTTCACTATATCCACCTTATTCCTGGAGGCACTACTGCAGAAACCACACAGGAAGCTTTCATGTGTGTATGCAACTGATCATCAACAGCATGCACAGATGCCACATGTATGTAACTAAAGAAATATGCATATTACAGTTTGTTTTCCAGGTCGTCTCTGGTACTATAGATGTTGACATTTCCAGTAGCCTCTGCTTGTTTGACTCTTACATAAAACAAAAGGCTACAACTTAAAAACAGACACATTATCCTGCAAGAAACTATTTACTTTTTCATGTAGTGTTTCAGTAAGATTTAGATAGACTGTCTGCTCCCAGTGTAAGATTCATGCTAGTCCTCTGAGGGCAATTAAAATGTGAGGCCTAATGATATACTGTATGTCCTTTATAGTCTGGACCACTCTGGCGAATACTATTTCATGTGAGAGCAAATAATAATAATAAAAACAACAACAACAATAACAACAACAACAACAACAATAACAATAACAACAACAACAATAATAATATCAAAATAATCATTATGTTGCCACATTAATTTATTCACATTTTGCTTCCATTTGTCATCAGTTGTACATCATTACGCAGAACTGTATCTATATCACTGCACTGCTGCTGTATCAAAGTGACTTGTAAAATTTACATTCAAGTTCCAGAGGGGCATCTTTGCCCTCGTTCCACTGTAACACTGTCACTGTGTCTTTGATTGCTTTACATTCCTACAACAATATACTGTATTTACAACAATCACAACAATCATCATCGCTTTCCATCTACTCTCCTCCAACAAAGTGGTTTTTCCTCTGGTGGAAAGAGTTTCTCAAAACCACCAGTTTCTCAGCTGCCTTCTGTGTGTTGTGAACTATGCCCACATAAACACCATAGTCACTATAGGCCTCATCAAAATGATTTCATTCAAGATCAGTGGAGGTCAAGATCATCGCTGACCCTCATCATGATCCAAAAAGGCTGGTGTCCTGAAAGTGCAATGTCTTCTTTTTACAGACAGAGGGCAGTGTGCCACTACAGTTTACAAAAGGCACATATACTGCAAGTCTAATCAGTTTGCCTATAAAGCATTACACTGTGCAGAACTGCAGATGTGAAAATGTTGAGTTATTACTTCCTCAATGAGTCCTCATTGATTAAGTTAACACTGTTGTCTCTGTGGTCATCAAGGATTCCAAGGAATGATGGTGTATTCACCTCCTGAGCTCAATGTCTTCACACTGATATGATCCTTATGGACAATTCTTTGGCAGGGTTTAAATTCCTCATGTTGCTCTCCTGTGCAGTGGACTGGTAGACTCCTGACACACTACTTTGCTGTCTTCCGTACTGCCACACCGAACCCGGCCCTGTGCTCACTGTTGGATTGGGAGATGCGGGAGGTCCAGCGTACTGAGTCGGATTTGGGTCTGGATTCTGCGCTAAGAGAGGCCGGTCATGGTCATGCCCAGGTAGGGCACCGGTCAGAGCAGAGAGGCTGTATGTGCAGGTAGGTCCGTGGGCAAACTCCTGATGACATCTGTGGAAACAAAAGACATAATGATGTATGGATAATGGTTCTCCTGTTCTCCGTGTCTTCAGGGACATTTTGACCACTGAAGGTCACGTCTCACCTGCAAGTCTGCATTTTATCACACGTGGCAGTGCTGTGGATGTCCCATATAGACGTCATCTTTATCTGGGTATTGTTGTTGTTGTTGTTCCTGCCTTTATGGCTGTAGTAAGACCTGTTGTTCTCCTGAGGTTGGACCTGCTCCTCCCGTGGCCACATATCTGACTCCCTGATTTTAAAAAAAATCTATGTGTTTATTTCAGTCAAAGTAACTTGCACATACACTCAAGTCTTGTGCTTCTGTGTCATTTTTTTCATACTTTTACTTGGCTTGCGGATTTCCATTTTATTTTACATAATGTATACAAACTTTTTTGTTATCCCACTATTTTTATCCCACTACTACTACTGGTTGTGATTTGTATAATATAAATACATTTACTATAGATTAAACAAGTTGGTTTTTTTTACTGTATAAACAATGTTTACAAGGGTCACCGTATCAGTGTTTCACATTTCTGCGATTTATTTGTTCATCAAAGAGCCATTTCGCCCTAAACCTCATAGGTGGTTGAATATACTGTTGATATTTTTTTCCAAAGGAATGCAACGATCAAATGTGCAAATAAAAAGAAGATTTATTTATTTAAGAAATATATCTATTACATTTTCTTTTGCTAACCCAGCCATCATTTTACAGCATTGGAAACCTAATGCTGTAAAACTAATAAAGATTTTGAAGCATCAAAATAAACATTTTAATAATGTAATCTATGAGAAAACTTTTACTTTTTATGTATTTTAAGTATGCATTGCTCATTATTCTTGTATGTACTTTTACATAAGAAAAACTTCACCTCTCCTGCTTCTTCCTTTTGTCATCTTTGATGCAGTCGAGCAGGCAGCAGGTGATGAAAGCCACGGACAAGAGGAGAATTATGGCTGAGCTCACAATGGATGCCAGCACAGCTACACGGAAACCAAAGTTCTCGTAGGGAGCCAGAGCTATGATACAGAAGAAGACAGTTATTTCTTGAGGTAGTTCAATGTATGAGAAATTTTTTATACCCCTTTTAGATACCAATGAAAGGAAAATACTTTGTGGGTGGTGATCACAGCACAGTCATAATATGTATTAGGCCTAGAAATATTTAGTATAGCCACAATTCCACAAAATTCTTTTTTAATAACACAACGGAATGGTATTTTAAAAACATAATGAATATTTTTCTACAATGAACACAAAATAAAAACTCACCATGTCACAAAGACTGGCTGGAAAAACATAATTTGGTGGATACAATGGATACTTATAATAGAAAGGACAATATTCCAACTTTTATATTAAACAGCTTCTTCTCTCTCACAATGACCAATTCTGAAACATTATTACAATTTTTCTCAGCTGCTAAAATACAATTTCTGAAACCTTGCTCCATTTTCTGAAAATATTAAACACAAAACCTTATCGTTAAGCACTATTTACAAAACAGAAAACAGATTTACCAGTGCTCAAAACCAAACACTGCTCTCAAATCATAAACAAAGTGATCAAAACGGTATACACTATCAAGCAGTCAGTAAACAATACACCAAAAAAATAGAAAACACATTGTTCAAAACATATAGTTCTCAGGGAGAAGTAAATGTTTACAGTTTTTCTCAACTGCTAAACACTAAAACCCATTGGCTGAACAAAGTTCTCAGTTGCCTAAACTCATTTAGCTAATTGTTCAGTCTGATGTCAATACCTTAAACCATTTCACATGGTAAAACACAATTTGCAGATCTCACTTTTCGCTTTTCAGCAAAACTCTAAACACACTCTCATTCTCAAAACACATTCTGTACTTTAATGCACATGTCATCCATACTGGTAAACACAAGTGGCAACAATTAAAAACAAATAGCGCACACATGTCATTCATTAAACACAACCACTCAAAATTGATTTCACTTGTTTCAAATGATGTGACAACCAATATAAGCCAGTTCAGACAGCAAACAGGTTGTTGAAGGTCGGAATGAGAAAGTCCCTTTTTTTTGGTATTTTTTATTGTATACTGTAGTACAGTGCGTTGTACTGTGAATAAATTGTATGGCCCTGAACATTGTACTTTCGATTTGTTTACAGTACTGACTGTTCAATAGATTTTGACTGGTTGCAGGTTCCTATCAACAAAGATCAAGAATTACAGTATCACAGAAACTATTCCTCTATTCTTATTCCTCTCTGCGTTTGAATTCATTCTTCTTAAATTAGCTTTTTTCTTCTTAAATGAGCTTTATACCCAAGCAACAAGTCATTTCCTCCCAAATGTGTTATCACATAATCTAGAGCAGCAATTATTGCTAACTCCTTTAAGAGGCTTCATGCCCACAGCCACATTGGCTGTCAGCAGCTTAATGTTTAATAAGCATTCCATCTCCTCAGAATGATGAGAAGAGGGACAGTACAGATGTTTAGCAGTCGCTGCAGTGAAAGCATTTGGAACATTTAATCTCACAAGTCTCCATTGCTCCACTGAATTATATTCAGTTCCTGGTATCTTTTCCTAATCGCAACTATTACCTCTAACCCTTAAAGCATGCTCTTACATTCAAATGTTATGATTTTCTTTATGGGAACATGCTTCTAGCCCCCAAAATTGAATAATCTGGAATGGAATAATGCTTAAATAATATTAAGCAAGCAGAAGAATTCTACTTGTTTTTTCTATATTACCTCTTTTCTTTGTTTCTACTTACGTCTGCAGTAGGTCTCCCCCACCCAGTGGGTGCTGTTAGAGCCCATGACACATGTCAGGTCTCTTCCTACTAATTTGTGTTTGGCTGGGCACTGCAGGGATATGACTGTGCCCACATTGGTGCCATTGCCCTGGATGACCTTCTGGGTGCCCAGGGCAGGCAGCGGCATGGGTGTGCACTGAGCCTGGAACTGACCTAAAAGAAACAGCTGACGGTCAGTTGGTGATATACAGTATCAAACTTTGCACAACAAGAACAATGGTTGAGACTCTACATTATTAATTCATGTACTCAGACTTTAAAAGTAAATGATTAACGGTGAACACTATGAACAGCAAAGAATGGAGCACTGCAGATTGGATCCCTAGTGGAATGGGACAGTCCTTCCACAACTATAAGTAGTGCGGTACAAGGCTGGATGACAAAACACTGCCTCAGTCCCGATAACACTGTGCTGTTGTTGCTGCATTCTGACAATATCGAAGCAGGAAACGTGATAAATCGTTAAACAAAACGCCTGCGACGCTGATGGAGACACACAGGGCATCTGGAGTCATGCTAAACAACCGGTTATCATACACAGTGCTCAGCACATTACAGAAGGGGACGACTCAGTGGTCTGGCACAATAAATCTACAATGTAAGTATCACTTGCTTATGACACAAGCTGCTGGAATGCAAATAAACATAATGACATCATGATTCCCACCAGAACTGGGAAGGGAAGGATTGGATTCAGGAAAAACTGAACCCTGCTTGTTTACTGAGTGGAAAACGTCTTCCTGGTTTTTATCAAAGAAAAACAAACCAAAAAAAAAAAAAAAGAATAGGCGGAATAGTTTGCAGTTTTACTAGCTATCAAAGGAAGGCAGATTTTGCATTTCCAGAAGTGACATGTGATTCACATGTATCAGCAAGAGGGAGACTATAGCCCAGCAAGGTTTGTGGTTGAGACAGACAGATTGATTGATTGATTGATTGATTGATTGATTAGGTTAAAAGTTATGTATATGTGTATGTATGAGTAAGTTATGTGTAAATCTTGTCATGAGAGTGGGCCAGACTCGTTAGGGATAAACACTGTACTGAGGGCCATTACCAATAGGTCACCACATTGGACTTTCATTTAACACAAGGACGCACGGCTAAAACAGAGAGCACCACGTTCATGTAACGCGTGTTAATGTGTGCGCGAGACGCGTCGGTGCAAGGAGCCTCTCCTCTGTACATTTCCTCTTTTTTCTCTCTTTCTCTTTTTTTCTGCAAGAAGCCTGCGTGCACGGTGTTCACTGAACCCTCACACAGCTGTTTCGTATCTCAGAAATGATCACGCGCACACACACACACACACAATCACACAACTAATAAAGACGTTCTCCCTCTCAGAAAATATGTTCATCCAAACCCGCCCATTATAAACAGAACCTTTAAGAACTGGAATAAAAAAACAAATACACATTTTTTAAGTCTAAAAAACAGATGAGGTCTTACCAGAGTTATTCTGCTGACGGCCCCCATCTTTATTCGTCCTATCAGTCCTGGACACATCAGATACTGAAGCTGTTGCCGCTGACATTGTGGTGTCTGTCAGACACACTGACTGACACACACGCGGAGGCGCCCACAGTCCTCTGGTTTGGGACGTGCCTGCGCAACGGTGTTCCTCTGTGCCCGGAACAGAGTAAACACGCCTCGGCTGCGCGGTGTGGTGTGTCGAATCTCCACCGTGTGATGTGAGTCGCTTCTTCTTCCTCACACAGCGCACAGTGTGTAATCCACAGTGTCCTCCCACAGTTCCGCCTCAACGCAGCGTTCATTTAATCGCCTCGTGCCCGGTTTGGAGAGCGCGCAAACTGTGCGCCCTGACACAGGGACACGGCGGAGACGGCTGAAGTGGTGATCGGGCGAGATCAAGTTGAGTAAAGCATTAAAAAAAAAAAAGGATTAAACCAGATCCTGTCTGCCTTGTGGGCAGGATGGCGATGAGTAGTTTGCAGGATGGATCTATCTATCTATCTATCTATCTATCTATCTATCTATCTATCTATCTAGTTGTTTATAAGTTTAAAAAGCCAGTAGGTTCATTTTCCTTTCTGAGTTGGCAACTCACTGTGAGATTAGACTTGCGGTTACAGTGAAATGGATGATATGAATCATTTCGATTACACTTTTCTAAATGGAAGAAATCAGTCAACCTAATAAATAGAATAGAATAAACAGAAACCTAACTGGGGCTTCACTATACAAGGAGCAGCCATGGATATTCGCTGTGTGGAAGTGCACTGATTATAAGAAATTATAAATGAAGCGAAAAGTTCAATTATTTCATGACAACACGTGTTCAATTATTTGCTTCAACACAAGGTCAAAGGGCAATAGTGTGCATCTTACACCATGCAACACAAACGTGCAAACTCTATGGAGGTTCCTATGGGAGGACACTTTGATATGAGTTCTCTTAAAGTGCTGGGGTTTTCTTCTGGTTTGAGATGGTTGCTGCAGCAACAGTTAATGTGCTCTCATGTTGTCTCAGCAGGCACAGTTTGGCATCAGTACCTTCCAGGGGGTGACTAGTTTAAGTATTTTGGCATCACTGCTATAAACAAAGCACGTGCAGAAAACAGATGCACAAAGATAACGTCACTTGGCGAAAAGGAAAATGCTTCCTGGCTCCTGCTAGTTTATTATTAGTCTTATCTGACAAGCGAGACAGGAGAGGGCGAGGAAGGTGAGACTGGTCCTCTCCGTGTGTCCGCCCTGCCCCGGACACAGTGTGACAGTGTGGCTCTGCTGGGGGAAGAACCACTCCATCTCACAGGTAATTAAGCAGAGCAGGAGGGGCACCACCTCACCCTGCCAAGGGCCCCATCAACACCGCTGCTAAAACCAGGCCACATATGGCTGGAGGTCTGGGCGGAGGAGATTGAAGGTGCCCTCTCCAAAAGAGTCCATCCCTACAGTGATAAAAAAAAAAATCCAGTGTGATGTTCGTATTGCTTGATAACTGAGGGTGCTAAACAAAGCTGTGGGGAGCCATTTTGAGAGATTTCTTGTATGCAAATAAAGCATGCTGTTCCAAATGTGACTCACACAGCAAATGCAAAACTATGCTTGAATGAACTAAACGTGTGGTTGCTGAATTTGTGTGCTTACCAAAGAAATACCTCCAAGACAACATCTAACACTGGACTGTATCACCACACTCCTGTACAATGCGGATGGCATCCAAGTATGTAGCGGCCACTTCCACTTCTTTGTCTTCCACTTACAGAATGGCAATCTGTTCACAACGTCACGAGCGCCGTCTCCCTCTTTTCTGTCTGTAATCACCAAGCAAACACTTTCGAGCTGGACGGTGGCCACCATCAGCCTATTACCTCCACAAATCACTGAGAAAGGAACAGATAGCTAGATAGAGCGAGAGAGAGAGGGATTAGATTAGAAGTCAGAGGGAATGGGGAATGGGTGAGAAGAATGAGACTTAAGGAGAGGACTGAGCTGATCAAGTATTTCTTTACCACAGTGCTCAGACGTGCACGGCTTACGATGCATTGGTTACTAATTCAAGGTCTCAGACACCACAGGATGGAGTGGTGCAGCATTAATATGGCAGAGCTGGGAGGAGAAAAGTACTCGGTATTCTCATTTGTTAATTTAATCAGGGATTTTTTTTCTATCTTAAATAGAACCTTTTATTTTCTATGTTATATTGTGTGTAGACGTGGCTTTCTGATTCTATACTTACGGATGATTATCAGGGATGTCGTCAGTTATGTCGATATTTTTGGTGCAAGCTTGTTGATAATCGATAAAATTGTTTTAACGATCCCTGAGAGTGTTCACACCAACTTTCATTGGCATCTCAACAATAACTGAGGCCTTTCTTTCAGAATCACAAACCCCAATTTGATAATGGGGCAAGAGGAAAGTCATTTGGGAATCATAAATGTCTGTATCAAAATTTCAAATATCAAAATGATTTCATCCAGTAGAAGAGATGAAACGCTAAAACATCTCATCCACTGGTCATCCCCAAAACAAACACTGCTAAAACTGCAGTGGATAAAACTGCAGGACAAAAACAACAATTTGATGCCCTTCATAGTGGGGTGAGAGTCACCTGTCAGCTGGTTGACCAGTGTTAGAATACTTCCAGCTAAATATGTCATCCAGCAGCCTCCACCTTGAGCACCATATGCTCTCATCACCCTTGTCACCACAGGGGAAGAGAATAGTGGAAAGAGAATAGTGTCACGCAGTGACGCAATGATTCCCACTATTTTCCAAAGTAAAGACGACTAAGAATTGGAACAGACGCAGTTTATTAGTTTAACATGATTTTTTTTTTCTATCCAGGCCTGGTGCATTCAATGTGAAGCTCATCTTACTTTAGCTCTTATTTGATATGTGTTCGGCACTTACACAAAACAACATTTTATTAATAAGGACATTTGAAGAGCATGGCATCGGCAATCCTTTTATTACTGCACTCAGTCAAAGAAGATTTATAGAATAAAACTGAGCAGTCATTTCTCTGATTCTCATATACACTAGGTTTACCTAAATTCTGAAAGCTGAAGTAAACATTTTGAAATTTTTTTGTGTATCCTGATTAAAAGGGCAAGCATTCTTGTGTTCCATTCAATTTTAAATTCTGTCTCTCAAGACCTTTTATTTGTATGCTGTTCTGTTGTTTCAAACGACTTCCTGTTTGCATTGAGCTCTAAATGCTATCATGTCATTTGATGACATGTTTCGTAGAATTTGATGAGATGTTGTTGAATGGTGTTTTCTTCATCAGCTGTGCTCATTTAGGCTGCAGAATAAGTCAGTGTTGTATAAGTGCAATGGAGTTCGCATGCACATTAGCATATTTGTCAGAATAAAACAAGTGTGAAACTCAGGGGAATAAATTAGTACTGTATTTACATAGAAATACTCTATAGTTAGTTAGTTGTTAAAACAAATGGCGTCATTATATTGTTCGTCTGAGGGCATTCTAGTGATTTATTTATACACGTCCTAAAATCATCAAGTCCAGCGCCATGATTTCTAATTAGCATAAAGAGACAGGAAGACCAGCTCTCTCCAGTGGCTCTGAATGTGGATGCCATTCAAATTCCTTTTTGTTCCAGCTCGACTCAAACAGCGAATGAGACAAATATGTGGATGATGCTGTCTCTGGTGATGTATTGCTACTGTTGCAGCATGCATCGTCATCGCCAGAATCTCTACCTTCAGATTCTGTGTTTCAACATAGGACATTTTCCCAATGGACTTTTGATTCAGCAAGGAGGCCAGATCGTACAATGGTTATAACATTCTACTTTAACTGTCTCTGGGATTAAACTTGAAGACAATTATATGGCGATCTGAGAAAGAACATGTAGATGGCAATCGATTGTCATTTGTTGGTATAAGAACATGGTTACTTATTGGAAAACTGTTTTACAGCAAAAACATGGCCCTGTAATGAAACCTGTGGAATAAACGAATATTTAAAGTAGTGAGTACAAGAGCACAAAACGCACGCATGGCAAGGAACAGCTGCAACCACTTCCTTTACAGGAAAAGAGAACTGTCTGCTTGCTTTACCAGAGGCTGCATATGCATTTGTCTGTGGGCGTTGCTGCAGATGTGATGGCTAACAGGAGCATGATGCAACACTTCCCGCTTATGTTGCATGTATGACCCTAGTGTTTTTATTGCATTATGTTTTTATTCGATGGATTATCCAGACAACATTTCATTAGTTGAAAATATTCAATTTACAATTCCACACGAAATGTAAGATTGTCCCTTTACTGCTGGATCTTATATAATAACAGTAGTGTAGTCAAGTTTATTGTATACTATACTATAGATATACTATATCTCCCCGGAATTCTTTCAAGATGGATACTGAAAAAAACCCCACACATTTCTTCATATATCCTTGCAATGTCAGATAGATTTAAGTTCAGGACAACGCTGACAATATGTACGCGTAATCAAGCTGTTTTTTCCTGTGTTGCTGAATTTTTAAGTCTGGTCCATTTTTAAACAGCATTTTAAAACAACTTGCACAGATGAAATGAAAAATGAACTAATCTTACTTTTAAATATTAATAATGTTATGAACTATGGGAGAGAAGAGAAGAGAAGAGAAGAGAAGAGAAGAGAAGAGAAGAGAAGAGAAGAGAAGAGGGGCAGGGTGAGAGGCAATGTAATGGGGCAATAAGGTATTAGATCATTTGCACTTCCGAGGGTCTTCAGGCCAGCAGGGGTGTGTATTCAATGATTTTGCAATGTGGAATGCAAAGATTTCTAGACCACACACACACACACACACACACACACACACACACACAGAGACAGCTGGTAGAAGAAGGTTTAAGCTCCAGCGGCACATGCAACTTTCCCATTAAAACCATTTCTCCTTTGCTGTTGTGGAAAAAGGTCAAGCAGCACAGAATCATGGTCATAACCTGAAACCCCTTCTTGGATTTGTTTTCACCAACAACTCACACTATATTATATTTCTGGCAACAATAATGGCTCGCTTCAACCAATCGTGCCCCCTGGGCTCATTTGAAATGGTCCATGCCCTTGATGGATAGAGCCATTAAGGGAAGCCTGGGGCCTCTGATGGGGGTCATTTTGACAAGTTGCAGTGACATTGCAGCCTTGGTAGAATCAGCTGTTTATGTTAAACTAATATCACAGAAAGAAAGAAGGAAAGAAAGAGATCAATGAGCCAAAAATATGAGGTGATGGTGTGAGACAAAGATGAGTGGAAGTTGCATTGCCCAACAAGACCGCAACACCTCACAAATATTTAGGGAAGAAGCACAACTTCTTCCACAAGATCTACTCATCAGCCAACTAGACCCTCAATTCCACTGCTGGGAAAAGAGCTTTCAGGTAGATTTTCTTATATAAGGTGTCAAAAACAACAACAGTGAGCCTTTTCTTGTTTTCTTTTCTTGGAGAGGACTCTGGAGAGATAAGAGCTTATCTCAGCATGGTCTGTGTCTTCCAGTAGACACAGTGCCCACCCTGCTGGACTCTGCTCTAGATGTACTGTACAGCATGTAGAGTGTACAACTACTACAGAAGTCAGCACTCGCAACTCACAGCCATCCAATTTATTATTGTGACATTTGGCGGTTGACTTGCGAAATAAAGTTATGGTTCATGTCGCCTACCAATAACTCTCCTCTCTTCCTTTTCCAAATGCATATCAATATGTCTACAATGGCTGCCAAAACAATAACAACAACAAAAAAAACAATGGCTACAGACTGGAGACAAGAGGGCCACGATGAAACTGAATGAAATCAAGTTGGGTTTTTTTGTGTGTTTCGATGTCTTCCTGTCTTTTCGAGTCTTCATGAAAAATGAACTACCCGTGCAAAATGTGTAGTTCACTTTTTCATTATTCAACATAGGATGCAGAGAATGTTGGCTGGACGACCACAAACTTTGCATGTTAATTCACATACACCCATTAGTACTGATTAACATGGTGTTTATATGAAAATGACCACATTGTGAGCATCAGGCCAAAATTTAAATATGTCAAGTGCTTTGGTTCACAAACAAAACGGCCCAAACTAAGAATTTTTCTTCATATCAACATGATGATCATGATGAATAATCCAGACAGGAGGGGAAACTAGAAGTGAACATGAAAGTACCAAAGAATGGAACTAAAGCTGTGGTATCTAGTACCATGGAAACCCTTAGATGTACACATGCATACAGAATAGAGATGGGAAACACTTATCTTCTTAAGTTCCCATCAGCATATAAAATAATTAGTATTCCATATGCTATTTTGTGTGCGATATCAACACATCAGTCATTAGTGTATGTTGAATAAACATCATTATGTCTTTGTCTAATTACACCTGAATTCTATGTAGAGTATGTTTCGTTAAGGAAAAGAGAAAGACAAGCGTTTCGACAAACAGGAAACGTGAGAAGAGCTGCCTGGACAATGTGGGAACCACAACGTCTGTTTATTGTTGATATGCTTGACTGCTTTTCCACTGTGCACAAACCTTGCTTAAAACACTCATTGCAGACTCCACTCACTTACAGTACGACAAGTAAGGATTCTGAAGCGTAAAAAAAAGGGGTGGGGCAAGATTTTCAAAGCGTGGCACATAAATATGAGCAATTTTACATGCATGAAGAAATCCAAAGAGGAGATTTTATTGTTTTTTGCTACTTCTGCTGGAAGGCTGGTGCTGATAGGATATGGGGGGAGGGGCGGTGCGAGGCAGAATAAACAGTTTTACAGTACAGTACTTGGTTTCCATCACATCACCAAAGGGAGAGTAAGCAGACAAATGGGTTCTATGCTGAGAGAGAAAGGAAACTATATGAGAAGGTTTTATTGATGGATTTATTTCTAAACCTGCAGCACAGACTCATTGAGGTCCCCATTCTGGCTATGTACTGGAAGTCATAATAATGAAAGGGGAAACTTGGTCAATCAGACTCCGAGTCAAGTACCAGTGTCCAAAGACAATGTCGGGAGGGAGTTACAACCACTGCAGGAGAGAGAAGCATGAGAGAGAGTGAGTCTGTACGATGGGAGCATCAGGTGGCCAGCCACAATTTTACACATCTTTATGCTCTTTTAAGTTAAAACGTCTTTCTATTCTTTGTTTCTTTCAACACTTCGGTATACATACTGTACAATACCCACTGAACTGCCACTGTGTTCCCATACATTAACATTCAATACTTAATGAACATGGGAGTGGGACACACACACACACACACACACACACACACGCACACGCATACACACATAAGAGTTAATGCTTCATAAAACAGGTGCATAATGTACAAGGAAATTCATGATTTTAAAAAAAAATCATACAGAAACCATGTTCAACTATATTACAAATAAAACTTGACTTCTTCAGAGAGCCTCTTGGGCTGTTAAAAACACTGACAGAATTAGAACATCCTAACAACACATACATGAACATACAGTGGCGTTGGTGGCGCGATAACATTGTCCTACTTCTCCAGGGGACGGGGAGATGGAAGGGGAAACGGAAAGAGAGGAAGGAGCTGCTGTGGGATCGCGACAGTGAGACTGAAAGAAGTGGCACGGGGAAGATGAAGCGGTCCTTCCAAAAGGGAAACAAAAACAAAAAGTGCTAAAGTAAAGTGAATTCAAGTAATGTGTGCTCTATACACAGGAGAAGGAGGGGATAGGAGGGGCACGAGTCCTTTGGCTCCACCTGCCACTATTGGCTCTTCCTGGGTTCAGTCAGGCTTGTTGATAAATCTGTGGGGGGTTGTCCATGGGCAGCTCTGGAGAGGACGTCCAGCCACTTTGCCTGAAGTTCTGCATCTTGGGCACTTAAGAGCAAAGTTTGCTGGGTGTTACTGAGCCGGAGTGAGTGTTTGACCTCTGACTTCTCTGCTGTTGATGCCGGTATCAAGCTCACGTCAAACCCAGGAAGAGGCACTGCCCGGGCCCCCTTTAACTCCTACAGGAATCAGTAAAATAAGTTAATTTAAAATTACCATTTAAAATGAGTTTTGTCTTGTCTCATCAGGCACATGAGAATATATTCCACCGGGTATGTATTATGTCTATCCTCCTCCCTGCCCTTCCCCCTCTTTCTTTCTGTACAGTCAGGAAATGCTCATCCAACCCTCATTAATCCTAATCTTTGGAATGGCAGCTTTCTGCAGTGGGATTGGGATATTAGTCTTGGAAATGTAACCCGGGGAGGCTTAAACAGCCTGACATCCCGTCTGTACCATCCAGTATGATATAAACGACTGCTTCGCATCTCAATGCTTTCTCAAACATGATTGCTCTGACTGTGATAAGCAATCAAGCAATCCATGTAAACAGTTTGTTTTTGGCATCTCCATGGGATGACCTGGGCAGATATAGCAGTATGGACTGACTCAAGATTTCAAGGAATGACTATACATCCGAATTGATTATCCAGTCTATTCCCTGACAGTGGCTATACCTGAGGGCAGATTCAGGACAACCAAATCCTCCTGGCCCAAATCTACAGAGTGCACCAACAACCTGACACAGACAGGACGGACTAGATGTGGCTAACAGGCACTTGGTGATGTCCTCTGCTGCTATAAGGTACACGTGTCTCGTTCCAAGCAGGACATATGGGAAGAGCAGCCATATACTGAACATGACTAACACACTGACACTGGTTATGTGACAAGTAAAAGGGGAACGTTTGTGATGTTTTTATTCACGTGCAAAGTACCCAACAAACTGCGAGCTGCGTGTTGTAGGTGATGGTTATGTAAAATCTATTAAGAGCAGAGTATACAAGTACTTAAAATATTTAATCCCCAACCTAATAGAAATGTTTTTTCTGGATCACAACACAAGCACACATATCTATTGTGTGTGTGTGTGTGTGTTTAATGCTTACCTGTCCATTGCTCTGCAAGTACAACACCAGGGGCTCAGCCTTGGCAACAGCCACCCACATCTTGGTCCAGCTCTTCCCTTTCTCCTGCACTTGGAGCTGGCTGCATAGTAAACAGTTCTCCCCTAGTAGCGATGTCTGTTTCTAAAGGGGCACAATAAAGTAGACGTATGTTAGTAGTTGGATACAGAAAATACACACACACACACACACACACACACACACACACGTGTATATATTCTGTTTATTTGGTGCACAACTTCTTAAATCCATCTTAGTTGCAGCTTGGAGATTTATTGACGAGCAAATGATGGGGGGGGTCTATGATCTACTTTGGTTCATCGTTACATAATGTCCATCTAGGACACAGTCAGATTTGTACATAGACAGGTGGTCGAGCTCTTGCTCCCCTAAGCCAACCCTTGTATGGCCCACAGCGCCACTGTGTGGACACTAATCTCATTACAGATCCACTTTTTTTCACCTTTCAAATTTGTGAGCAGAAGCCCAAACCAGAATAATATGACATTGTCAGCGTTACATATAGTCAGTATCCCCGTCTACTTTAATTTGTGTAACCAGAGCACAGTGTCGTGTCCCAGACACAGTGACACAGACGCCGAAGCTGCCAGACTGACAAGTCAGCACAAGGTGACTGGTCCTCATTAAGCTCTTTATCATATTAGCCAACATGGATTTGTTATGGACTACTTGATCTTACAGTACAAATGTGTGGTTATTCCAAACTGCACAGACAATATGTACAATCTGTGTGTGTGTCCAATGACTTCAGGCCCCACAGTGACTCCAGTATTTAAAAGAGACACACACCGTATGTGTCTGTGATTTATTTTTGTTGCAGCAGCTGAACCCTGGCTGACAGTGAACACATGGTAGATGTGGAGATGTGGATTTGACTGGCACAAATCAGGGCAGGAAAATAAATGATTAGAATTATGCACATCCTGTTCAGTCTCTCTCAGCGTCCACATGCTTTTGTAAACTTTTGTAAACTGGGAGGGAGTCACATAGCGTGTCTTACCTCAGGCACAGCTTTCTTTTTCTGCTCACTGACGCCGAGATTCTCCAGACTGAGGCTGGCTTCGAAACACTCCGGGCAAACTCTGCTTGTTTTGTTGTCCAGAGTCTTTGAGCACTTTGCACAGATGGCCTGCAGAAGGACAGAGGGAACGAAAACACAGAGGGAGGAGGGACATGGTTGAGAAGCCACTTAGAAACAGACATTTACTTTTCCACTTGTTTTCGGCCCTTCATTTCTCCATCCCCACCGGTGGCCGTTCCCCTCATTCCGTCCGTGCTTACCGCTCCACAGGACTTGCAGTGGTGTTTACGCTTGGTGAAATTGAAGCTCTCGTTGCAGCCTCTACATGTTTGCTTCTCCTTCTCCTTCTTCCTGGAACTCTTCTGGAAATAAAAACAACAACATGGGGGTCACGTGTCAAGGTCCGCACTCAACAACAAGAAGAAATGTCTGATGTCTCCTCTTGCTTCATCCTTTCTCTGCATAAATATCTTGTGTTTTTTTTTTCTTCCATTGAAAAAAGGCACACACAGACTGCCACCCACACAGACTCACTATCCTCTGAGAGACAAACGAGTGTAGAAGAGATGAAGGTGTCAGCAGAACAGGCTGTCAGATTGTTATCACTGTTACAGTGCAGGGCGGAGAGTGAAATTCATCTTTTAATACAGACGACATAAGACCTATCTGTTTTTATTGTCTGCAGAGTGCCGTCAATGACAGCAGCCTTTTTTTTTAAAAAAAGCACATGATGGATCCATTAATACTTCCTTATTATCATCACCACAATCATTCCGCTTAATGTACCTTAGGATAACCGGAGCACAGCCACCAAACATTTTCACAACAAAATACAAGACAAATTCTCATATATCTAATTACCAGGTATTATTATCATTATTACAATTATTGACATTTATTTTTAAAGGATAGATGAATTACTGAAGTTGAGTTGATTTTACTTAAAGGCCCTTAACACACAGACACACACACACAGTTTTCACTTCATTAGCCTATGAAGTGTGCCTGACTGACACCTCCGTCACATTATTGTTATTTTTTTAGGTACCTGTTGAGGTGAGGCGTCTCTAATTATTATACATGCATGGAGCACCTAAAGGTGTGAACAGAATATAGCAAATACACACCTAATGTCACAGATTGCTTATGTAACAATTATACAAAAAACCTAATATATATCAACACACTTCAAACACCATGTGAGATTTTGGCAAAGCAGTCAATTTCCCCAGGGCATCAGATGCACTGGGGGTTTTAAGTTCTGTGGTAAATCAATTAATTTGCTAATTAGTTTGGTCAAACTTCTTACACAATAAACCAAAGTGACACCTGCAATATTTCATAATCTTTATCGTTCTCAATCTTTACATTGTGCATATTCCTAAATTGTTAGACATTACAATATATTTATAGTTGAAATCAGTAAGGGGCTATACTTTATTCAAAATGTAATTTATTTTGACCTACCTCTGATATATACACAGAGACAATGCTCTAACTATTAAAGGCATTATTCATTCCAGTACCGCCTTCATGCCAAGCTGTTTCTGGATTATAGAATCTTACCCTTTCGTGCAGTCTTTCACTATCGGAGTCCATGTTTGTGCTGCTAAATGGACCCTGAGGAGCAGAACAAACAAACATTAAATTTACTCGATAATGTATATGCAGCTGTATAACAGATTCCTCCTGCAGTCACATGTTTTCGACACTAGGTGTCAGTCTAGATCTGCTTCATCTCAACCTCTGCCTCGTGTCAAAATTGTTGGCAGTGGTCCAGCAACAGCCAACCCAAAGTGGGTCACAGCAGATCCATAAGAGTTTTGTATACACTTTGACTTGAGCTTTCCCTATTAGGTCAAGAGAAAAGTACCTATTATGTGTATAATACTTCCACATCCATAGATGGAGAGTTGGTCAAGCAGACTAAGGACTGACTCTGACAAGGTCATAGCCTGCTTTTTGTACCACTCGCCTCCCACTAGTCATCACATTGATCAGTCAGATCAGTGGACTGATTGGTTTTAGGAGCGGATGACTCACCGGTGACTCTGGGAGATGGTCATCCTCTCGAGAGAAGGAGCTGTTGAAAGCTTTATTAAATGTTTCGCTGTTTTGCTTGTGCCTTTCAATAGTGGCCAGGATCACCTAGTAGTCAGAAGATGTTTGGAGGAGAATGGAGGAGAGATGGAGAAATCGCAGAAGACAAAAAGGGGGAAACAAAGAGAGGATATGAATTATTCTTTCCATAAGGTAAAATAACATGATGAGGATGAAAAAGCAGCTGATTCTGTGTGTCCTGCAGAACTGAAGAAAGCGACACACACACACACACACACATATATATATAAATAAGATGAGGATGGAAAAATAAAAGAAGCCTTTCGTTCCCAGACCTGAATAGAGAAAAATAATGACTGTAGCAGGCTGTCTGGTTGGACTACACAAAAGACAACAGCAACAACAATGTGTGTGTGTGTGTGCGTGTATATCAAAAACAAAGAGAGTGTGTGTGGCTGCAATTGGTACAGTGTGTGTGAAATCCTAACCTGTATCCAGTCTTCCTTCTCCTCAGCTGTCCTGTGAAGCAAATAAAATTAGATGAGGATACGTCATCGCAATTAAATCACAACTGAATTGCTTGGACCATGCAAATGTTAACTAAAATAGCGAAATTACACAATTTATTCACTTTGGAATTAATGAGTAGATTCAATAATTTAATATTTAATAAGTACAATTTTAGTTTTATTTTGAGGTAAATAAGAATAGAGGTTAGTTACTGTGTCTTTTCACTGTTTACAGCAGCCTGTAACTGGCAACAGGTAACTAGAGGCAACTTGATGCTGATGTTGTAGAGGTTGTTGCTACAAAGCAGCTAATCACTTGTGTGTATGTAATGTATATGCTATACAATGTAAAGAGAAAAAAGCACAGTGGTTTCTACATCCAACAGTAGTGAGAAACTTAAAAAGTTTATTTGAAATAAATAAACCTATTAGCCCTTTTTCACACAGGCGATCATTTCTATAGGAGGGATCAATCCAAATGTCTTTACCTGGCTTGAAGCTCCAGTGAACGCTGCTTGCCGATAATGGCAAAAGTGTGAGGAAGGTTCTGCTTCACATTCTCCTGGACCTCCATGCCAGCGATGTCAATCCTTTCCCTGACACTGAACTTCTGTCCCATCAGTCTGAGCTTAGGCACGCAGTATAGCACCATATTGTTAAACTAGATCGGAGAGAGCAAACCGCTACAGCTCAAGGAGAGTGCAGATAACAAGGTGGTAAAACACAGGCATCTGACATTTCCTTCATTAAAAACACTACAGTCCTCTCACCAAGTAGAGGTATCGATCTTGTGCTGTTCCATTTTTGGCCGACATCTTCTTGATATGTCCTTCTTTGATGAGCTCATTAGCTGGGTTCACTATGTCCTCCTCTCCTCCAAGCCGCTCATAAACCTCCAGCAGCTTGTTCATCTTTTCCTGAGGGCGGACATCCGACATTAGAGGACAAAAGAGAGTAAGAAGACAGATGAGTCAAATGGCACAAAAGTTATTTTGTTATCAGTTAGGGCTCACATTGTTGTCATTGGATTTCCATTAGGATGGAAAGCAGGTATTATATTATTATTCATTCATAAGGACGCATGCTTGAGCAATTTAAAGGATGTGAGAAATACTATGTGCAGACAGAGAGAAGAGATGAGGAGGGTGAGTGTTCAAAAGTCAGTCTTGCTTCTGCAAGCTACGCAGGAAACAGTGACTTCCTGTCTGTACAGATTCGACTCGCTCAGACAAATGATTACAATGTGGCACAGCATCAGCAACTTTTATGAAGCTCAGTAAGAAGAGAGTGTCAGGCAGTTGAGAAGAGTTAGTGACAAAAAAAAATTAAAATGGGTAAGTAATATGTAGTTTTACAGCCAAAAGCTTACCATTTTCCTGATCGCTGCATTTGAGTGGTTAGCTGCAGTAGAAATAAGCTCCAGTGCCTCTGTAATAACCAAAAATATGATGATGTTTAGTAGAAGTAAAACAGACCTTTGGGTTGTCATAATCCAAATCTATATTCTTTTCACAATGAATCTCTCACTCGCTATTACCACGTCATTTTTTTTTGTTGTTGGCAGAAAATTACAAAATGTTGTGTTGTCCTCAAGCACACTAAACATGCACACCTTTAGCATTAAACCAACAGTGAGCTTTAGAGTGAATTTATGCCACTAAATCACCCAGATTATTCATGGCCTACAAAAACAGAAGTGACACAGAAACAGACAGACGCTGAAGAATGAGGCCAACAGTGGTAAACGCATTTTCAACCGGAGTGGATGACAAAACCCCATTTACCTGGACTCCAAACAAGAGACATAAGGGGTTATGACCCGACAGGAAGTGAGTGATCTGTACCAGGTAGTGGACGAAACTACACATGGAACGTAACGATCTATGAAAAGCATCTTGGGAAATTTGAATTTTGTAGGCTCTCCTTATAGGTGATAGAAGTTTACAATTTTGGCTGGGAGTTTTTGGAATGATATATAAAATGGAATGATATACATTTCATGTACTGGTGTAATGTTTTAATGTTATGTAATACGTGCAGTGCACGGCTGACAGTATTCTTACACACACTGGTACTGTATGTGTTTCTGACAGACAGGTGAAGGTTTGTGACATTTTCCTCCGGCAAAAAGGAGTCAAGAGAGATTAAGTCAGTAAAAATAACAGGTAAAGTATCTCACTCTCTGCGTCTTTTCGGTCAAGATCGTCATCAGGCAGCTTCTTCAGATAGTCTTTGAGCAACAGCTCGTAGCGAGGAATCCTTTGGACCGGTTCCAGCATGTGGTGCTGCAGCGTCAGGTTCCCACACACATCCTGTTTCTGTTTTTCCAAGGAACAAAAACAAAGCTTTGACACGATTTGTCGCAAAATGCAGTTGCTTTAAGGGAAATTGTTTAAACTGACTCGACATTAAGATGTAACTTAAAAACACTGCTTTGGATACACTTGACCGGACATTTCCCTCTCGTCCAGCATGCCTACCTGTATATTGTGGACCACACTCTTAAACTGTGAAGACCTCTGTGTCCAGGTGTTGACTAGGTCCATGGCTCGGTCAAAGTTCTTCACATACTCTCCATACATTTTCATGAAGGGAGCCAGTTTCTGAAGGATGTCACCAATACGAGGGTTGGAGTCCCTACAGCAAACACACACAAAGAAAAAAAAACAAGCTTGTCATTGTGTTCTTGTTTCATCAAATGAAGAGGCAGAATTTTGACATTAAATGACAGGACTTTCTTAATAACTAAATACTGCACAGATGCAAATGCAATGGTTGTGCATTTTAGATTAGATCTACCCACTTTCTTATGTAGGACAGTGTGTGTGTGTGTGTTTGTGCGCGTGTGTGTGCGCGTGTGTGTGTACTGCGTTTATTATTTGCAGGCTCATTACTGGGGGACTACACAAACGACCCGTTCTTCTCTTGTGCACTTTTCTGCCTTGTTTTCGAAATGACTTTTGGTCGTGTGTGTGACACTTTTTAAACCTTTTTTTTCCCCTCGAGCCAAAACATTTGAATGAGTTTCAAAAAATAATAGGACAGGTGATTTCCCTCAACACAGCCCTGTGGAGGAGTCATTATCCAGCGAGGGTGGATGATGTTGGCACCATTTTTATTTTTCCCTGCTCACTGTGAGACAGAGACAGGGGGAGAAAATGCCCTCATTCTGTGACTGCGACACACAACACACAACCATGCACCATGAAAGCACTGCAAACCTGACAACAATGCCCCTCTGCTGCTTCCACCCAGCTGTCTTGGAGTTTTCAGCCAGCACCAACAACCTAATCGACCATTACCAGCCAAAACCACCTCCAGAATAACAACACCCTGACAGCGCTTCCTACTTACCACTCTCCAGTGATGCGAGTCTTAAGCTCAGGGAGCAGGAACTTGTCATGAAAGCAGTAGATAGAGGAAATGTTGGAGAAGATGCCTGTAATGACGTCCTGAGGGATTCCAGCCTCGGTGAGCTTAGTGCAAAATACCTGCAGAGAGAGAGAGAGAAAAAAACAAATGTGGACGATAACTAGGGAGAATATTTCTTAACACCCAGAGTGTGGCCACTATTCATAGAGCAGGCATGTAAACAGAAACATATTTATGTTGTAGTTTAGTCACACAGACATTGATGTTTGACCGGCAGCTAGGTGAAGGTCAACTCAAAAACAAACCGCTCATACTGCGTCACACTCCTATGAAGTAAAATATATATAACCTTAATGAATACATCACTTTGGATTGTATAGCAACTACTGACAACACTCACTATATATTATTAATGATGAAAATTATTTCCTGGAACAATGCTTATTGTCTAGACAAGATCATATACTGTATGTTGTTATTAACACTGAATAGAACTGAACTGAAAATACAGAATTCATTAATAATAGTTATTTTTACTGTCACTTTTTCCTAGATTTTTTTAACAGTTTAAATGTCATAAAATTATTGAAAATTACTTACAACACTTACTAAGCATTAAATGTTTAATTTTCCATTGTGTCTTTTGTTTGTAATGAAAGATACTGTGCAACATAATAAATTTAGGATACAGTGTTTGTGGAGGTAAACCAAGAGCAGGGGGTAAAAGTCGGGATATCTTCGCCCATCACTTCCACAACAACAGATTCCATGAGAATCTGTTTCATGTGAAAACAGTGTGTCAAAAACAGGAAGTGTATGCTGCCCTCAGTAGCAACTAAACCCTTAACACGATGGGGTGTTTGTGCGTCTCATCTACCACACAAAGTGAACAAAGAGGAAGAAGACTCAACCACTGGGAGTGGTTTTATACACGAGGTCTGAACAAAACAGACTGACACAAAATAGTATCATCAAAAAATATATTATGAATTTGCAGGATGTGAAATTGTAATGGGCATAATATACAAATATAATCCTATTAATCGGCACCTTGAGAATTCAGCTCAGAGCTAATCTGCTTCAGACATCTCAACTCTGCACAAACCGGGTGTTTCACCAGTCAGCTAAAGTGGCACCAGAATTTCATTGTGTCATAAAAATATGACACTACAACACACTCGCGGCATTGTATGTAAGTATTTGCCCCTTTAAGGACACAGTTGGTGCAAACGCTAGGGTTTGACCTGCACGTCTATAAATATTAACCACATGCGCGCACACACACACACACATGCATGCACACACACACACACACACGATCGTGTTTATACTGTTCTGAGTAATCCAGACAACAGAGGAAGGGTTGTTATCCAGTGGATTGCAGCGCCAGTTTTAATCCAGCTTTGTCCTGATCTCAATCAATGAGACCACAGGCCTGGGAGACTGACATTTGGACTCGTGGCCCTGAAAGACGATGATGAGACACGTATGGAAACAGCGTTACCTGGTCGAGAAGGTTGAGTCTTCTGACATAGGCTTCTTCAGTGTGAAGAAGCTCTTTGGCGATGTTCAGGAGCTTCTGAGCCTCTGAGCACTGAGGAAAACAGACAAACGCTGCAGATTATGTCTGACACATTAAAAACAAAGAGGAGATAAACACTGTCACCAGCACTTAACACATCACACAGCTTCAAACTGTAAATTTATTATTCATCATTATTCACTATGCAGAAAACATGCAAAACTATCTTCTCTCTTTGTCCTTCATACTACTTGTTGCAATATAAAATTTGATTTTAAAACGAATAAAGTAAGTTTTAAAATCATCCCGAAATGTGTCTGTGGCAATATATTGCGTACATCAGCATAACATAGAATCATCATATTATATCATATGAACGCATCATCATTTCATTGCTTATTCGCACAATGCTTTGATTCAATTTGAGAATCACTTTTCTCCTAAATGATGACCTGAAGAAAAGCTCTTCTTAAAGCTAACTGATTACTAATGTCATGAGTGTTCAGACATTTCTACAGCTTTTTAGCACATATTATTATTATTATTGTTGTATATATTTATTTTTGCCTTTTGAGATTTTTTAATTTAAATTTGTTTAAGTTCTGTGCTATTTCCATGATGTTTCTTTGCTGTTTCAACTGAAAAATGAATTAAAACATTTAAAAAAACATTACTGTTTTGCTTCCAACCAGTATTATCAATAACAGCAACTGGAACACAAACAATAAACGTCAGTAAACACAAATTTAATTGCGGAGAGCCTGCGTTCCCCTTTCTGGTTCAGTACGGTTATTGAATATTTGTATGAAACAAAGTAAAATCTACAAAAGGAACAGGGTGTGCAGTGTTCTATACTTTTGTTCATTGTAAATAAACACCATGAAAACCCACAGCCTACAGTCAGTGTGGTGGACTAACTGTCCTCCCCAGCCTGACTGTGACTCTCAGTCTCCAGGCCACTGGTTTCTATTGAAGATGCACATTTTCATAAATTTACAATACATTTCAATACATTTTGAGACATCGGCCAGCAACAAAGCTGTATTCCTGTCACTGTTTTAGCTCTTTAGAAGCAGTGAGACAACTGGCATTATGAGTTACTACCTGATGTGGTGAACCTGTTTCACACTGTGAAGTTGAACGATTTACAGAGAAAGATGCAAATAAAGTTCATCTCAGTGACGGAGAACAAGCATCAGAGTTACAAAACATTACGCCCAATTGCGACAATGTGGGTTTCACAACAAAAGTGTCTTCTGCGTAAACACACAAATGCACTCGCGTTCTTGCACACACAGCAGAGATAGGAAGATGAATTTGTCAACGCAGGCAGTGGAAGGTATCACAATCCTACAATACATCTATGAATGTGTTGCCAAAAGGGTGAATGCTAACTCTGCATTATTTGCAGCAAAAGCCTTTTCTTTCACTAGCTTGTCCTCTTGTAAGCACATCAGGGAAAACTGACGTCCTCTGTGACACCGCTGTCATTATTTAACCGTCAACATGTTGGCTTTACTGTCAGAGACAACCATGCAGTTAGTTGCACAAAAACACTAAAAAGCACAGCCACACACACACACACACACACACACACACACACGTATACATGCACATGCACACACGTGCACACACACAGTCCCTTCCCCTGCACAGCAAGGCTGGCTGGGATCAGGAAGCACTGGAGAGAGGAGATACCTTTTCCCCAAATGACTGTGGGTGTGGGCATGCAGCACAGGCTGTGTCTTCATGTGACATTCATTTGTGTTTTGGTTGTGCAGTGCAGCAGTTAAACAGCCTGCGAAAGCTAGTTTTACGAACAATCATGGTATCACAGTGTCACTATGTACGTCTACACCAGACATCAGTGCTGGTTTACTTCAGCTCTACCTTGAGGTTAAGCTGGCTGACGTTTCCTGTTTCTCTCCACTTTTATCGTTTGACTTTTTTTTTCTTTGTTTTTAAACTTTCTGCCATTTCCTCCAGAAATGTAGTCCTTGGTGTAACAATCCAAGACATTTCCCTGATGCTTTTTCATCAGAGGACGTTGGTCTCCAATAACAGAAGAGTGGATGACATGCTGTATATAGGCCACCACCAGGAAGACTATGTGCTCAGTTTGAGGTATCAAATTTGTGTACAATCAATAGTCAAAGTGAAGGACAAGAGAAAACTGAAACTTAAGTCCACCTGCGGGGAGATGGCTCTCTGTGAGCTCTTTTATCTATCAGCCCTCACAAGCTCCCGTTACACGCTTTGGGCAGGTATTCATCCCTTTTGTTTTAACAGCCGCGCTCCTTTTAGATACAACTCAGTCACTTGTGACCGGCAAACTGCGTCTACCGTTTCATGCAGAAAATATTCTTTGAAATTGTTCATCCAGGCTGAAATAATAATAGATACAAGCTTCCTTTTTTACCACTGGTACATGAAAGGCAGCGTGTCTTTCATGGCTGTCTGAAATTATGCTTTTAAATCAGGGAATGAGCTCAATTTAAACCTGCTGTAAAAATTCCTGAAACTTATGTCGCAACATGAAATATGAATTAAAAGGTGAGGGTTGAAGGGGGAACCATGAGACGCTCGTTTTGGAGATGGCGGTGGGGGTTTATTCATACTTCATTATGGTTGTTCAGATTTATGGTTATGACTTGATGAGGGTAAGGCATGCGAGGTACTCACCTTGTATGCCTCTGCTGGTGGATCTGCAAGATACCCAGTCTGTGTATCTGTCAAAGGGTGCATCTCCCCTCCGCTCCCCTCATCCAAGTCACTATCCTCATCCTGTGTTGAGTCTCGCTTGTTGCCCAGGGTAACACAGCAGGACACACTCTCTGTTTCGGTGACGCTGTCATAATGATCTTCCTCATCAATGGCGTCCTCATTGGCGAACACCTCCCCTTCTGCAGTGCACGATGGGCTGTCGATGCCACTGTCCCGGTTGGGGATCTTCCCATTCTGCTCCAAGGAGTCCGGATTGTCCACAAGCTCGTGGGAGGAGCCTTCCTCTCTCTCCATGTCGTCAAGGCAACTGATGCTGTGTGTGATGTCCTCTTCCACGCAGTCATCCAAGGTGGCGTCATCTGAGCCATCAATGTGCATGGACGCCAGACAGGAAAGTTCAGACACCTCGTGAGTACGTTCAGAATTGCCATGTGCAAGTCTGTCCGCAGGAGGAGAGGAGTCTCCTGCAACCTTTGCTGTTGTGTCTTGGTCACAGGAGGGATTGATGTCAGTCGCAGTGTCCATTCTCAGACACAGGTGCAGCTGGGACCGTGGGAGGACCCCCAGGATCGGAACCCTATGGAAAAAAAAGTCATATTAGCTTTAAGGAAAATGAGTCTCCTAGGTTTTATACCCTAATCATATATACACATACATATCATACACGCATACATATCACACACACATACATATCATACATGCATACAAATCACACACACATACATATCATACACGCATACATATCATACACACATACATATCACACACACATACATATCATACACGCATACAAATCATACACACATACATATCATACAAACATACAAATCATACACACATACATATCATACACACATACAAATCATACAAACATACATATCATACACACATACATATCACACACACATACATATCATACACGCAAATCACACACACATACATATCATACACGCATACATATCATACAAACATACAAATCATACACACATACAAATCATACACACATACATATCATACAAACATACAAATCATACACACATACAAATCATACACACATACATATCATACAAACATACAAATCATACACACATACATATCATACAAACATACATATCATACACACACACATATCACACACACATACATATCATACACGCATACAAATCACACACACATACATATCATACACGCATACAAATCACACACACATACATATCATACACGCATACAAATCACACACACATACATACATATCATACACAGATACATATCACACACACATACATATCATACACGCATACAAATCATACACACATACATATCATACACACATACATATCATACACACATACAAATCACACACACATACCATACATGCATACATAAGCAAACATTTACAGAACAAACACAACATCTGACTGATGAAGGTCCACCTTATAGTGCCTTACTTGGAATTCTCAAACCTCTCGATTAGCAGTCCCACTTTCTGAGCCTCTTTCTGAGGCTGAGCTCCCAGGCCAGCAGGGTTTAGATTCGGCTTTGGTTTAGGCGGAGGAGGCGGTGCTGGCAAAGGCCTGGAAGGCGCTGGCGGAATCCTCTTGGGTTTTTTGTCTTGCCCAAGGGCGAGCAGGTGTGCAGGTTTAGGGGGCACTACGGTTGCAGAGGCCCAGATAGGACGATACGCACAAAACAAGAGAGACACATAAGGCTGCAGACATTAACAAAACCAATCAGGTGCCATGCCGAAATCTGAGCGAGAAAACCTCCATAGCTGAGCACATGTGCCGAGCTCTTATCTCTGATCGCTTTTCTTGTAAATCCTCAAAAAACAACTCCAAAAAGAAAACACTCCAGCGTAAGGAAGGAACGTGTAGTAGCGATGCAGAGCAAGAGCAACTCTGAGTTTTAGCTCAACTTCCTCATTTCAGAACAGGATGCGGAGATCTGAAACCAAGGTTAGGTTCAAACAATGCACAGAAAAATGACTAAGCTGTCTCTAAAAGGCTGCATGCACTCTGCATTTCAGCACACTACAGGCAGTTTTACTATCAACACTGTACTGTTGTGTTTTTTTGGGGGGAGGATCTTAATATCTGAAGACCAGGAAATTAATTTATACCTAACAGTCTTTCTAATGAGGTACGTTTCATCTGTGTGTGTGTGTGTGTGTGTGTGTATGTGCATGGTTTATTCATACACAAACATAACATAAAAACGCCGACAAAGGAACATTTACAGCATGAGTGAGGACCAAGGTTCAATTCTAGTTCCTGTCCTCCTAAATTTCCTGCTGAGTTATTACTTCTCTGTCTGAGAGCTGGTCTCTCGGGATAAACTGTGAGTTGAACAAAAATGCTTTTTTGGGGGGGGTGTCATCCTGTCAGGTGGAAAAAAAACGGTATTGTACTGTTAAATAGTCTGTGCATTACTACTACGCTGTGTAATATAAGATGTAAATATGGCTGCAAATATAAGCTAGTGAGTTCTGACAAGTGGAAAAAGACTAATTAGTTCCTACTATTATTTTAAAAACCATAAAAATACTGTAGTTTACCGGTAATTTATTTTAAAAGATGTTGCTAAAATTTTAAGACGACTGATCTGGAACTGTCTGGAAGACTGGGTGGATGACACATTAAAAAAAAAAATGCTTGCACGACAATCCATACAGAGCATGAGGGGTCAGTGACTGTTTTGATTCGCGTGACAACAATTGAAATCATATGATACGGCTAAAGTAGCGCTCACACCAACATGGACCCAAACAGCAGCTCTTACAAAGATGACTGACTGAGCTGTGTGAGTGACAGAGTGAGCCTGCCAGTTGACATGTTATGTAAGTATGTTTGTCACAGTGTAAGAAATGACATCTCTGTAACGAGGGTCTGATCTTGCTGGACCATTCAATTATAATGACAGCACCAATGTCAAAACAGTCCTGGAAGTTGGGTCAGGGTATTTTACCTTGAGGTTTCTGTGCGGTTGGCGGTCTGGGTAATGTGGAGGACTGGGGCCGGGGTCTGATGGCAGGCCTGGTGTGACATGGTCTGGGGGTCGGTCCTTTCTTGACCAGCTGCGGGGAGCACAGGTACTCCACCGACCCACACTGGTACTGCAGAGAGGAGGCAGTGAGGTCTGCAGAGAAGAAACATGAAAAAAGAAAATACCAGATATGGATCAAAAATAATAATATTTATCGACACACACATGCACAACCCTGAATAATACTATAACAGCGATGCACAGTGATAGAACTGTAGGTGAATGACCTTCAGCTCAGGAAATCAGAAAGCAAGGGGACCACAGAGGACAAGACCACCCTCTACGGCATCGATCCTGACACCAGGCCCGAAGGCAGAGAGCTGGAGAGGCTCCAAATTGGTTTCCCTCATGCTCTCTGATCTGACCGACTACATCTAAACTTTTCTTTTGACACCATCTGTGTGTGTGTGTGCGGAAGAGAATAGAATTTGACAATGAAGCAACAATAAAACTCTGAGTAACTGGTGGTTTCAGTATATTCTTTGGACTTACTGAAAATAAGACAAATGCAGAATATTAGCCTACATATTACAGTGAACCCTAGTTTATCGCGGGGGTTACGTTCCAAAAAGAACCCGTGATAGGCGAAATCCGCGAAGTAGTCAGCTTTATTTTTTACAATTATTATACAGTACTATAGAACGAAACCAAAGATCAAAACCTGTTTTCAGGCCCAAGAAATAAAAATAGAAGCGTTTTCTAACAAATATCTATGATAGTTTTTAGAAATACTGTAAAATAACCATTTTAATAATCAACCTACATGGTTGGACACATTGTGACTGACGTGTATTTCACAGTTCCTCTGACTGTGCCTCTTCGTGCTGACTCCACTGCGCTGTAGCGTCTTTTTCTACTGAAGGCCGTGGTGCAGGTGTCTTTGTCGGTGCAGAACGTATCGTCGACATTGGGGGTTTTGTCGTGGAGACAATATGCAAACATGTAAATTTGCCAAGCCGAACAGAGCTGTACTGGACAGAGACGAGGCACGGAGGAGATTGATTGACATTGGCCTACAGTCCCTTAGCCAATCAGGACACAGAGCACAACGCATGTGCATACACTGTAAAAAAAAAAATGATAACAAACTGCACCAAAATAATCCGTGAAACAGCGAAGCCGCGAAAGGTGAACCGTGTAATAGCGAGGGATCACTGTAGTCTGTTTTGCAGCCTATGTCACTGGTCAACAAAAAAAGACTTTTTGTTTGCTACTGAAACAATTCACATTTTGACATATATTAAATCAAAGCAGGTGCACATTGTGACGTCATGGGGAAGGGCTTTTCTTATTTTAATAGGGTGTTTTGAATAAGAAAATCATCTAATATAATAATATTGGGTTGGATGTTGTCTTATCTGCAAAACTTTCTACCAGCTGGTTACCGCAAATTTCATGTTTCTGAAAAAATTGACCACGCACATTACTTTAAATCTTGACTTGCTGGACAAATTCTGAATTCAGAGTGCTAATCAGTGTACCCGATTCAGTCAAGAACATGTGGATGTTCCTCAGTACCAAACTCTTTGTTGTCCAGTGAATTCAGTACCTTCTACACTGCCCCATGTGGCATACCGTAGGCTTCCCACTATCTTCTGCACCACAAAGGAAAAAGAGCAGGCAACAAAAGGACATGGGCCTTACAAAGATCCAACTCATATTAAAGAATATGGAGACAAAAACTGTGAAATTACTGTTTCTTCACAGAGAATCACAGACCCTACAGAGGAAGGGTTTAATATTCACACTGCCTATACTTCAATTTGGTCCCTAGCAACCAAAGTGTTGTGCACCTTTTGCTGTGGTTCCTGCTGATACCATTTCTAAATCGGAGATGACTCGTGAGGCTGAGTCAGAGGGGAAACTTTGACCTGCGATCAAGTCAACAAGCGGATCTTTCAGCCAAACGACTGCCTGCTTAAGAACTCTGTGACCCAAGGCTGGCTGGGGTCGTTCCTGGGAAAAACAAACAGCGGCAAAAGACAGGCACATAGGGGCTCGTGTCTATGGAAACACAGCGTATCCATGGTTAACTAAGAGCGAAACCTGGCCCTCATATCAAACTGCCTAACACTAAACAGGAACGTGATGATACAGCAGAGAGACGAGAGTTGACGCTCACAGTTTTTCTTGATTAATATCTCTTGAAACAGAGATCTTACATAAGAAATGTATGATACAATACATAGTGAATATGCACATATTCTAAAAACGATCACAGTGATCTCAAGTGATCTCACAATGATTCAGTATTGAAAAGACGTAGCTATTCATTGTATACTGAATAGCTACGTGATTAAGCAACCTCACCTTGCCTCCACTTGTTCAGGTTCACATATCCAAAGTTCAAAGAATAAGTAAAAGGAAAACTACCCAGCACGAGCCGATCGGTATCAAAACAAAAGTATCCTTGTGCAACTGAGACTATTATTAATGGCAAAAACAACAAACACACACCCTGGAAATACTGTCAAAGCTCAGTCCTGCCTGACACCCAGACGCACTGTCCCACATTTACCAATCCTTTCCCAGGTGTGTTCAAGGGTGCACCTGTCTGTTTACCTGCCAAACTTGATCGAGGCCCCTCCTCCCTCCGTAGCACTGGATGACATAACTGTCTGTCACCATGGATCACCTGGTGATCTGCACACACTCAAACCGCCGTCCCACGGTGCGTATATACACTGTCCCACGGCTCAACTCAGACACCGCTGTTCTTTCACATCAGAGAGAAACGAAAAACCAAAGCAACGTCTGAAGCTACGGTTCAGCAACCTATTGGAATCATAACTAATATTGTAATTATGACTTTTTAAAGAGGACTCTTGTGAAAACTAACTAGAGAGTAATGAACACAACTTATAAATTTAGTCATTTATTTCAAGGACTTACACAGGAATTACACATCTGAGGACATTATTGCCAACATAGCCTTTAGGCTTTCTGTATGAGCCATTATAACATCCCTTAAATGATAATTACTAGTATTATTATATATTATTATAATAACCCATCATTATACCTGTTCACATATGACTGGGGGTTAAACACATGTTCAGGAAGTGAATAGAACAAACAGCGCACACTGAATATTTGAGGTTGTAGCCTGAAAGACATAGACATCTAGACATCGACTAAAGTTGACATGTCCCCATCTCGTAAAAATTCAGATCCCTTTAGGCATGCAACAGGGACATACTGTTGACGTGCCAATACGCTCGCCTGCTCTCTTCTGGTTCAAGTGAAAGCTTACACAGCCGTAACAAATGTCTGGTGATGCTGTCATAAGGAAAAAAACCTCAAGAATGTCTTTGTTCACTGAGGCCGTGCGAGCTTTAACCATTCATTTCTGTATAAAGCTATTATTTGTATCATCATTTCATCGTGGCAATGATGAGGCGTAAGCTGTTGCTTCTTAAGAATGATGAATACACACAAACCCACATGTGCACACATGTGCGCACTCACAACAAAACAGCCGTTTGTAGGCATTTCTAAAAGTGTAGAGCAGCCAATATCTCCACACTACTGAAGGTCAATCACTCAAGGACACACACAAACACACACACAACTGTGGAAATTTAGCTGACTGTCATTCACCAGCAGCCCTGAGGCGACCCCCTCACAGTCATTTATTACCCATCATCCCTTGAGTACAGTCCTCTTACTCTTACAGCGCTGTCTGGAAGACAAAGCACTCAGATTCAGCAGTGTCCCCAGACAGGCAGCCAGTCAATCAGGTCTCCTACTGGAAACCTGTCCCTGATGACCCCCCCCCCCCCCCCCTGGAAACCTGTCCCTGATGGCCCCCCCCCCCCCCTTCCATTTCTTCAATCACACCCCCAACCATTCCCCACCAAGATGCTGCTGAATCCCAGTGTCACTTATCTATGTCACCTCATTATTTCCTGATTCCGCACCACCATTATACTTTACTGATTTATACCTACTCCTCTCATTCTGTCTGTTATTGGCCGATATTGGCATTAAAATTTAATATCGGGAATTATTTGTATCGGTCTTTACTTTTATGACACAACATGCACAGATTATACATCAAACTCTTCAACTACTTTTTCTTTTTCGGGGGACCCTGCACATATCAGTATAGGTTGATATCGGAAATTAATAGTTAGGACAATATCTGTATATCTGGTATTGGTAAAAAAGCCAATATCGAACATCTATACAAAATAGGTAACAGCATCTGCATTTTTGCCCGTTCACATGAAAATGCAGCCATAGATTTTTCAAACTAAAATGGACATGGCAGTGTTTTCAAACATAGCTGCTGTAGCACCTTGTGAACCCCAGAGGGCTGTGGCTTTTCAAAATGAAAAATGTCATGGTGTGGATACAGGCCATAGGTTCTACTGCTGTTCTCTCACCTCCTTCACCCCGCCTCTACCCTCCCTGTGCAGCAGGAGACAGTAATGAGCAATCTGACCTTGATCTGCTTTTACAACCAAGACATGAAAAGCAGAAATCGACAAAAAAAAATTCAATACATTTATGTAAGTAAATAGAGTACAAGAGTGTCAGACTTTGCTGTAGTAATAATAGACATTTTGACAAATTTTCACCACCATACATCCACAAGGGCAAATCCAAATATTATTTGAGACCTAAAAATAGGGCCGGGGGTAAAATTTATTTTCATTTTATTATTTACTGATTTATCTGTGGATGTTTTTTAAATATTATTTTTGTCTATGAAGGGTATGTTAATTGTTAAAACACTAACATATTACACAAAAAATCCTCATATATGAGAATTCAGGTGCTAAATAGTTCAGTTAGGGAGTTAACAGGAATAAGAGAACGTGCCCAGCATTAGAGAGGAAACACAGCTGAGAGCGATATCGGTGTCCGTAAAACGACAGCTGCTCCGGGATCTACAGAGAGACAGATTTTAAATCTCACTGGGTTTATCCCCCCCACACACAGACACACACACACACAACAGCTATGTAGTCAAGGACAGAGGCATCTGGCCTTAGACAACTATAAGCTATATTCATATATTTCTCTTCATACTCTGTTATCATAACCTGTCATTATCCCTTGTGTTGATCTTTGTGGAAAAATCAGTGTTGTGTCGTTTATAGAAAAATGTGTGGTGCCTCGAGTTTCACTGGTATCATGGCGTCCCACAGGGTTTGGGGGAGATTGGAAAGGGGTGGGGTGTGAGGGTGGGGGCATGTAAGTCATCCTGTCAGGTCTGTCCTCTCCCCTAAATCAGGCCAGTGGGCACAGCAGGCACACTGACATGTTTCCCACACTTAATGGAAGGATTTCAACCACTCACACCACAAATTAGCACCATGCAATTTTCAAGGGATAAGACAAGGCAGAGACGCGGTTGGCAAGGCTAAATAGAGAGTGAGGAGGTAGTTGATGGCTGGAATGTGTTGAAGAAAGTAGCCTGTCCCCAGTGGAGGCACAAACTTAATGCAGAAAGCAAACAAGCAAGGAGAAAGTCAGGGGATGAGCTCGAGTGCAGCTGAGTGAAGTGATAAATTCAGATGAATGACTTCAGCAGACACAGTGCGGTCAAAGCTGTGAATACATAAAGGAGAAAATGGGTCCACCTACTTTCAGTTCGTGCAAGAATACACTTCAACTAAAAGGATGAGGAGAACGATGAAAATAAAAAGACTGAAGACTTAACATCTAAGTTGCATCATCCTTCTATATGTCTGAATAAATTAAGCCACTCTTAGAGAGGTTCTCCCTCACTAAGTGCTGCGATAACAAAAAGAGGCTATGACAACACTGCTGATCCATAGAGTTAATATAGTCTGGATGTTTCTTCTAGTGGGCACAGAGCTCATAAATTAGTGGACTCATAAATAGATGTAAAGTCATTCAACAAATAGAGAAACCAGAAAGCGCCCTGACCATCTACTCAGCAGAGCAGATACGACACATCATCCAGCGTTGTGTCTTAACGGAACAGAAATAATACTTGTGTGTGTGCATGTGGACATGTGCATGACAGTCTTTATTCCTCAGACACCTCTGTGTCCCTGCCGGCAAGACAAAAGCAAAGCAAAGCTGCGGGTGAGGGATGACACAGCCACTGACCTTTTCCCTCTGGCGTGACTCAAACATACAGATACAGCACTGGAGTCACCGGAGAACACTCAGCATTAACAGTAAGTGGCACAATGATGCGTGGACACAGAGAGGGGATGATTAAAATTTCATATGGAGCAACAAACACATGACTTCCTGCAAAGTAACCAACAGTCAATCGGAAATTCCGCCTTTTTAGTGTCACACCCCCCCCACTTCCCCCCCAGTGCCACAACAGGACTTTTATGAGGCAATGTGCAGGGATGTAAGCCTCCATTTGTCTGGATGCAGTGCAGCGCAGTAGCCCAGAGCGTTACTGTAAAGGAGGCAGCCGCCACTTGGCAATTAGGGCAACACCGACAGAAGAACAAGGTTTATAAACCTGCCTGCGGTGCTGACTGCCTGACTGTCCCAGAAACTACTGAAGCTTACTGGAACTGCTCTCAACGGCGGCTTTCACTGCGTCTGACCAGGCTCGCAGTAATGCACAACAATCAGGGCAAAGATGAGCTTCTTGTCCATTTTTCCAGAAGCACCTTCTCTAGCACAGAGAGTTAATGCTGCTGCCGGAAAAATGGCCTGCCTCTTTCCATTCCCAACAGGGCCGGGGGGAGGTCTTAAAAAACACAGGTCTGCTTCATGAGTCATCAGCCCCCAGAGCCTGAAATAGCATTTTCAAAACAAACTTAAAATAACACCTTTCTTAAAAGAGCCGTATAGTAATCTAGATTATGCAGTTTCATATTCAGGGACCAGGCCCAATCATGCTTTGTGCTGACGAAGAGGCACTGAAGTGTGAACGGATTGATTTTTTTTTTGTCATATATTGATTGATGGAATTAACCAATCACTGCTGCAGACAAGACCAGTTAAAAACTGATCATGCAGTTGACAGCATGATTGATTAATTGACTGATGACACAAACATTGTCAAATACAGTGTCCCTCTAGGAGCAAACAACAAACCGCCCTTGCATGCATGCATGCATGCATGCATACTAACACGTGTATTCATTCACATGTAAACAAGCACGTGCGTACATTGTTCAGTTGGAGAGGCTTGTCGCTTTAACTTTCCGGAAAAAAAAAAAACCCATCTGCAGCGCAGACCGCAAAATCACTTCCACACTTAGCTCCTGTCAACATTTCTACCATTACATGCGATCTGCTAATGTTTTACAACTTGCTGCAAAGTGCTCCACTGTGACCACAGAAAAACATTCGGCAGCTCCGACTGACCGAATCGCTCTCGTTCCCAAATAAAACACAACCCACACTCGGAGAACATTTCTGGTGCGACCAGAACACACCTCTAACAGCCACGGAATTACACCTCTGGAAACCACTAAGCAGGGCGGCCGAGGGAAGTTTTTTCACTGAGATGTGTTTGTGGGAAAAGAGGTGTTTAGAACTGGAAAGAGGGGAGCATGTGTCTCGGGCTATAACTCTTTTGATTACTTACTATGTTATGGAATTTTGTAATGAAGAAATGCTTTGTTGCAGTGAATACTTCAAAAAAATTGCAAAAAAATGTATATAATTTAAACGAATGCATATAAACAGCTGATTTCAGCTTTTCAAATGTGGGAAATTATACTTTGTTTTGTCATATTCTTTGTAATTTTCTGTCATTTAACACATTACTCGCATAACTGCTGAATCTAAAAAGTAGATGTCAAATTATTTTAATGTTATTAATTTTGTTTTTAATTTGACATTCATGTCAATAACATTTTGTGTTCACTTGCGGTGTTTTGATGATATTATTCTGATGTTTCCAATTTTCAGACCAAATCCAACAAGAGGAATAAAGTTGTTAGTTTTGTGTCAGTACCAAGCCAATTAACAACCCTACGTTTAGTCCAAATATTATCCAATGTTGTGGCTCTGATTCTCTGTCCTCTGTGGGGTAGAGCTCGGTGACGTGGTCGATACTGCACCACCCTGCATCTGTTTCAGGCAGGATGGATGTCAGCATGGGGAGAGGAGTGTCTGTGAGGTTGCTGACAGTCAAAGGGTCCCAGAGCAGGACAGCCCTGCCCAGTACAGGTCAATATGTTGCCCTTTCCAGTCTAGCTCAGTCCAGTCCAGCTGGTCCAATGCAGAAAGGGTGTGTGGTTGGTTTGATGAGGGTGAGGAGCAGGAAGTCATGAACCCTCCCCTCCCCTGTCTGTGCTGCAACACACTGGACACCTACCAACATACACACAGAGACAAAAAGGTCACTGTGCACTGAACACAGGCACTTCTTCTTTGACGTCAGAACCATTTTCAAAATGTCACTTGGCTCCTGAATGGCAGCATCAGCAAACGCACCAGCAAGGAGCATCTGCGGCAAGCAGCTCCTGTCAGTCTGTCTAAACTTAAGAACACAGTGTTTGATGCTGGGCTGCAAGTTTTTGGATGAGTCACTTGACTTTGAAAATGGAGAATACTTTTAAATGCAGACGAGTCGTGAATGGAAACCTTAGTTACTGAGACCTTTTCAAGTTGCGGTTTGTGAAGGACAGATTAGGAAAGACATGAGACAAAGACCAAAAGTCATTACGACACACACACACACACACACACACACACACACACACACACACACACACACACACACACACACACACACACACACACACACAGTACAAGGAAAGGCTTGTTATCGAAGCCAGGTGTACAGTAGACAGACTAATAAGGGCTCCTATTTCCTCTCTAATGGCTGCAGTATTTTCCTTTACAGCACTGCAGTGCTTACATGTTAGTGTTTACCCACGCAGGAGAAAATAGCAACGCCAGGGTCAACTTCTTATACAATGTCAAATACAGTCAAATACAGAAAGTTAGCCTCACTGTCCGAAACCTAAAGAAAAGATGCAAACGTCTGCTATATGTAAATATTACAGAGAACAAATACAAATAGTTTATCATGATTGTGTCATAAACCAGTTGAGCCTCTCACCTCTCCTTTTACTATGTGCAATACCGTAAATACCGGCTTTCACACCATGTTTACCTAGCAATGCCACATGCACTTTCAATGAACTCCATTGTACTATTTTTTTCATCTACTTCAATCCCATGTTTAAATATTTCTATCTATTTCTTTTCTTTCTAAATGTTTCTATCTTCTCTTGTATCTTACCCTAATACTACAATCATTTATGTACTTGATACAGTATGTGTATATACATGTGTATACATCTGCTGGCAGCTCTGTCATCAGTGCGTACCTACACAACCTGCAACAGCTTGTCTCTGAAGAGGGACCGAATGGCACAACAAGAACTTAGGGGCAACTAAGGGCAACCAGTTAAGGGGCCCCTGTTATTGCTTGTGCTAAGCACTAGTAATATACTACACCATATTCTTCCTGTTTTTTCTCTTTACCACATATTTGCTCACAGGAAACATTAGCCAAACTCTGAGGAAGACAAAACTGCGAGATCACCCAGAACAGCTTACTGTCCTGAAATTGACCATTTATGGTAGCTCCCCAGTTACTGCAGCAGCCCCGTGTGTATACAGGTACTGACTTTCCACTTTATGAGCAGACAGTAACGTTTCCCCCTGATGTGAACATGGCAGGATGGAGTTTCCAGTTAAACATCCCTAGAGACAAGTATATGTATGTATGTACTATATATCTATATCTATAGATATATAACAATACATATGTATGTATGTATTTATGCAAATACCTGCAAACAAGCACATAAAAACACAAGCCCACATGTACTGTATATGCCCTGCAGCAGAAATTCAATAAATATCTTGTTACTGGGCCCTGGAGGCCATCCCTCATTCTCTCCAAAGCAGTAGGACACAACTGCAACTGCACAACACTTCTTTTGATGTGAGCTGTGGTTTTCAAATTGTAGACAACAGGTAGGAGGGGGGTCAGACTGAAAGACATTAGTTATTCCTGTGATTGAGTTTGGCAGGAGGGGTTGGCGTTGTTTGTGAACTTTGTGTTAGATCGTGATATTTCTGTTTTCCTTTCTGTCTACTGCCAATGTCTCATACAAAGGCAAGGCACATGCTTCAATGAAGACAAGAGAGCTCCTAACGCGTTCTGACTGGTTGCACCGACTAAATAGAGATGTAAGCGACGCATGCACACGGGAATATGCACGCGGAGAAGCAAGGACACACATGAAGACAAAACTTGTGTGTTGAGTCGTATCCTAGCTTGTGTTCCGTCATGCCAGAAAGGAAACGTGTTGTATTTGGGTGGCTGCAAGACGAGGGACACAAAATATGCTTTGTCACTTCCGGTGAGGAAAGTGGCAGCAGTGTTTGCTGATACATCACTAACTGATCGTTGACATTTCTTTTTGCTTACTGGTTACTACAATTATGGTGCCAGCTCCACAGGAAAGTAGAGAAAGACCCTTGGTGCCCTGGGTGAAGAGGAAGTTGAGGGTATAATTACAAGTGATGGAGCACAGTAATCAGAATGACTGTTCAAAGTGGTATTCACACGCGTAGGTGTGCGAATTTTTGTTGTTTGTCTGCAGCTTGATCAGTATCACCACAACTTCTCTGACCAAGACGGAGCACTTCCTTCCTCTTGATTCAACCAAGACCTTTGAGGGAAAACCACAAGTATGGCTTTAATGAGTTGTTTTTTTATTTTTGTATGTGGACAAAAGGAAAATACAAAGTTTTTAAGAAGGTTCAAAGATGCAGAAAACACAGATGTAAGCATCAGCACTAATGGCTGTCCGAGCATGTGCATCTGCAAATAACAGACCCACCCCTTTCTTACATAGTTGTGGACACTGCGGGCAAAAGACATCCTTTCCTTTGGGTTTCTCCCTAAGCAAACCTGTGCCGATGTAGGAAAAAGGGTGAAAACATGACTCACTGCTTTTTCCACTGCCCAGGAGTTCGAGGATTTTGTATTTCACATGAGATTTCTGTGAGTCTTTGTGTGTTGTCCTTGAGAACAGCCTTCTCTACATGGCTGCCTGACCATAAATACCAGCTCACTGGGCTCATAGTTTGACAGCTTATGACAAACTGTTTTTGTTGTGTGTCGCAGACGTGCTAATTCTTCTCCATTTCCTCTTTAGACGACAAACCACTGTTCTCCTCCTGCTGAATGCCTTTCACCTTTAGAAAATAGCAGAACCTTAAACTATAAGCAAAAAAAAACACAATATTTTTTGCATATATATATATATATATTCCCCCCCAGAAGTACCGTTTTGCTTGATTCCTATGATTTTGCAATTCAAGAAAAAACAATAACAGAATAATCCAGCATGCTTAAAATAAATCCATCTAATGGACATTATCATTATTACCTGGATAAATTAGAAACCCGCTTCTACACACATTCCACATTAACCCACAAGAATGACAGCACTCTGTCGCCAGCATAGCCTACAATGTTTCAGGAAAAGCATGCCGCTGTACAGCTGTACATTACCGACATCACACTACAGTGTATATGTCAGCCAGCCGCTGTAGTTGCTTGGCTCAGCACCGTCTCATTGATCTAGGTCAAAAGGTCATTGATTAGACTCAGTCTCAGTCTCTAGGCAATACCACATTGTCTGCCACACACTTAGCGTCAGCTTGGCTCACCCGGCTGCTGCTGGTTGCCATGGAAACACTCAGACTCCCTGCTCCTTAAGACAACTCCCTAGTCAGCTAAAATATAATGTGCCCAAAGAAAAAGCGACTGAATGCAAACACTAACATACATAGAACATACATATAGCTGTGAATAAATGACATACAAAACATCTTCCTGTCATGGATGTGCAATCATTCTTAACTGAAGTAGTAATGGTCTTCATCAGGTCACTGTGGGTCAGTTCATCCTCAGACACACTTCTAAACATTGGAGAATGTATCGACTGTAAGTTGTGAAGCTGTCAGTGTAAAAACAGTCTGAGTGCAGCCATATCAAAAAGACACCACACGGGCAACCAGCTGACACATCGGCACTGTTTACTCACCACGCATCACTTGTTCAAGGAGCCAGGGGGGAGGGGGGGGGCTCTCATTCTTAATTACACACTGTTCCAAAGATGAAAGAGAAAGCCAAACAAACTAGAACCACAAGACAAGGTACGCTGTCCCACACAGAAATTCCCTGACAAAAAAAAACCAAAGCAGGGAATTCGAGAACCAACCCGGTGGAAAACTGCCCCCAGTGCATGTTTCTCAATAAAACATGCAAACTGGCATGTATATTTCAGAGGGCAGTGGAAATTAGCCGGCAGACAGCTGCCGGCCCACACACCCAAAAACAATCCAGACTGAGGTTAGGTTTGGAGGACATGGATATTTTGGATAAGCAGCAGCACCTGCACACTCACACACACAAAAAAAATCATATAAACCAAAAGCGGGAAGCATTTTCACACTAAGCTCGAGTCCATACACGTCCATGCCCACATGAGTACAAACCTACAACGTCGAGACGACGCGCCATTGGTAACTCACCAGTTTAACACAGTTTGCCGTCTGCCCTCGATGCCTCTGCTGTTCCTTTTCATCTCTCGCTGTGTGACACCAAAAAAAAAAATCCAAACGAGCCACGAGGAGGATGTCTGACAAGCCTGGATGTTTTATTGGAGCTCTCAGGGAGGCGGCAGGAGTCTGCTGGCGCTGTTACTACTCCTGTAACCTCACTGACTCTTTCCAACCACCACGCTGCCTCGCTCGCCCTCTCTCTCTCTCCCTCTCTCTCCTCCTAGTCCTTCCTCCTCCCCTTCCTCCTCCCCCTTCACCCTCCACACTGTCCCTGCCTCCCCCTGGACAAAAAAAAAAAACGTGCTCCTCCTGTTCTGCGCTCTCCCTATCCTGATCCCCACACCATTCACAGGAGCCGACCTAACAATGGCTCTGCCGCCACCGCTCTGAAAAAAGACCCAGGAGCAGTTCTCAGCCGGCAATAATGCCAACCAACTGTCACCATGGAAACTAATGACGGCCCGGTCTGGCGGCAGCAGGGGCAGAGGCGGGGGCGATGGGGGAGTTGATGGAAAGGGAGGAGAGAGTTAAGTGAGAGAAGAGAGAGAGAGAGAGAGAGAGAGAGAGAGAGAGAGAGAGAGAGAGAGAGAGAGAGATGAGTGCAGGAGGGCGAGAGAAAAAGTGGCTAAATGAAAAGATGGGGGATGTGAATGCAACTATCAGTGGGGTGTGCCTGCACAGTTGTTGCATGAATGTGTGTGTATGTGTGTGTGTGTGTGTGTGTGTGTGTGTGTGTGTGTGTGTGTGTATGTGTGTGAGGATGAGTGAACTGGAGAGGAGGGAAGATTCCTCAGGAATCAGGTAATTGTGGTGGACTACATTGGTGGACTGCTCTCTATGGCCTGCAATTAGTTATTTGCATTATTAATTAATCATTTACAAAATAGCCTACAAAAAAAAGCAACAGAGAGCAATTTCTATCATTTCTCTCAGGTTATTGGTTTTTATTCCGAAAACAGGAACATTTCATTTGCGATCGTAAACACTCATATTTAAGAACATATAAAAATATCTCCTTGTTAAATGAATGAATGATTAAAAAATTAGCAAAATTCTTATGCATCACTACTAAGTGCTTAATCAAACAATAGTTCTTTCCTGAAATTATTTGTACTGTTGTTGTGTAATTAATGCTATAAAAAAAAGCAAAAAGCCATAAATCTCTGCATTTGTAGAAACCAAATAAGTTTGTTTGGCTGATGATTTCATTACTAGTTCTGTCCTTTGTATTTCGGATGTAAATAATAAATGTAGCCGTATCCCCGTGTGGAACGTCATTTCTCTGGGGAGTACATCCATGTGTGACTTAACCCCCCGCAGACGCAGGGATCACAAAAGCTGCCAGGGTGACGCGCCCAAGCTGCTACAACCCTCTTCATATGCACATATAATTACAACCCACCCCCCTCACCATACCTCCCCAACTCAATAGTTGGGGTGACATCAGGCTGAAGGAGGGCGAGAGAAAAAGTGGCTAAATGAAAAGATGGGGGATGTGAATGCAACTATCAGTGGGGTGTGCCTGCACAGTTGTTGCATGAATGTGTGTGTGTGTGTGTATGTGAGGATGAGTGAACTGGAGAGGAGGGAAGATTCCTCAGGAATCAGGTAATTGTGGTGGACTACATTGGCGGAGTGCTCTCTATAGCCTGCAATTAGTTATTTGCATTATTAATTAATCATTTACAAAATAGCCTACAAAAAAAGCAACAGAGAGCAATTTCTATCATTTCTCTCGGGTTACTGGTTTTTATTCCGAAAACAGGAACATTTCATTTGCGATCGTAAACACTCATATTTAAGAACATATATAAATATCTCCTTATTAAATGAATGAATGATTAAAAAATTAGCAAAATTCTTATGCCTCACTACTAAGTGCTTAAACAAACAATAGTTCTTTCCTGAAATTATTTGTACTGTTGTTGTGTAATTAATGCTATAAAAAAAAGCAAAAAGCCATAAATCTCTGCATTTGTAGAAACCAAATAAGTTTGTTTGGCTGATGATTTCATTACTAGTTCTGTCCTTTGTATTTCGGATGTAAATAATAAATGTAGCCGTATCCCCGTGTGGAACGTCATTTCTCTGGGGAGTACATCCATGTGTGACTTAACCCCCCGCAGACGCAGGGATCACAAAAGCTGCCAGGGTGACGCGCCCAAGCTGCTACAACCCTCTTCATATGCACATATAATTACAACCCACCCCCCTCACCATACCTCCCCAACTCAATAGTTGGGGTGACATCAGGCTGAAAGATGAGGTGACATTACCCGACACCGGCTTTGAACCCACAAACAAATACCATCGATAACCATGGAAACACTCCCGGTATAGCCCCTGTTCAAAAATGATAACATGGCTTTTAAAAACCTCGGTGAGAGGAGAAAAGTGGAAAACAGGGAGAATGTAAGAGGGGGATGGGCGGCTGCGTACAATTCGGATTCAGGAAATGCATGTGCTTGAAAATTGGATGCGAGTTGAGAGTGTGTTAAAATGGGGGCTGATTGGCCCTTTAGTCCCCCTGTTGAATGACAATAACTACATCCTGGTTAAACCACATCCTCTCACCTCCAGCTGCTCATTACGGACCATCTCCTGCTGAACCGACTGAAAAGCTCAGCAAAGAGAATTATGCATCGAACTGGACAGGGAGGAAACAGGTGCCGCTTGCCGCAGCAATATATCTGCAGTCCAAGCAGAGCTGCCGAGGTGAAATATTTTCACATCAGGGAATGATGAGATGAGAGACGGAGCTGCCTGAGGGGCAATCCAAATATGACGAAAAACCCATTTCACATAACAACAGTGAACCTTGCTTTGTGGGTTATCTAATAAGGCATGGTGCCCCCTCTTTCCACCAAAGACAGGAATGTGAGTTGTGGGTTAGAGAGGAATGTCAAACCTCTCGCTTTTTACCTTGTTTTACTTTGTGCAACTCGCTCCATTCCACTCACTCAGAAGGTCTCCACTCAGACCAGAATACTGTTATTGATTACAACGGCGTCTTTTCACCTGAACACAGGGTGGAATTCATTCCCTGTGTTCTGTAAAGCCACTGGAATATTGACGACTAACACAAGTCTAAACCGTCTCTGCTCTACTGACCTACAGAGGGCATCTGCCACCCATCTGCTCAAGCATGATCACCAACCACCAACACTTCACTTCCAACCTTGTTTATGTAAAAATCTTTTTAAAAAAACAACTTTCAGACAGATTAATGTAAATTAAGTGGGAAAAATAAATAGTAAATAAAATAAAATAAATCTAATTTAATATTATAATTAAGTACCACTAAAGAGACATGGCCAACTAATTTAGTGCCCATGCTTGCCTCATTGGCTATGGATGACACACCCAGAAAATGTAAGCATGTGATGTGATCATATGCCACCTGCCCACAACTATTGCTCCGTGACAGATAGAGAGACACAACAATGCCCACAGCAAATATACAAAATACAGAATCGACATGCCACATTCTGTCAACTGGCTTCTAAAGTGCACACACACACACACACACACACACACACACACACACACACACACAGGACTTGATGCAGAAATCTGCATGGATAAATAGTTATTTTAAAAAAAGCTATTATCAGTCAGCAGGTTGATGCCGTGGCACGCTTGTTTTGGCTGCCTGAGCATGTATCCTTCAGATGAATGCCGGAAGGAGGACACTTGGCTGTTGTCATGGAGACAGTTCACATACCAAAGCATGATGAACGGAATTCCGGATTTTTCCAAAGAGCTCCTTCACAGGAAGACGTGCATGCACACATGTTAAAACTAACACATATGCACATATACAAGGCATACGTGTGCAATACACGTTAATGCAGGGAAAATAAATAACTTTAATGATAACGCATCACTGAAGGTGCCAGCAAGACACAACAACCAGAAAACCTCAACAGAGGACAAAGGTCGAGGAAGGACACAGTCAACGCTGCTGGAGTCTTTCACTGTTCCTGACACACACTGGTGTTGACTCACTAAGCCTGCAGATCAGCTTTCTCTGAGGGGAACTGCACTCACTAAGATTCAATACAGGGATCAATTTGAGCTTTCCGGAGGATATAAGGTTTGGCTATGGTTATGAATAAAGACAGATGAGCTCATGTGTCAAATTCGATTTGTCTCCTTTTTAACCTCTTTTGTCATTCATAAAACGTGATACAGACATCTTAAGTTGTCATTTCAAGATATCTGTCAGTTCAAATGTGTGCTCTGTCAGCACCTTTACTGTAACTTCACAAATATCCAGCAGCAAAAAAAAAAAAATCAAAGAGATGTTTTAAATGACTCTTAACAAGCACACTGCTATCTCCCCTTTCTTAGAATTCAAAGCCTTTTTTAAAGGAAGAATTCATTAATATTTTACCCAGAGGATCGTCTTTTAATTTATTATTAATACTTGGACCTTGCAGATGGAGTACAAAGGTCTAATCTGAATTACAAAACCGCCGGGGCTCAGCATAATCCAAATATCTATGTTACCCCGGAAAAATAATTCACTCACACATTTACACAATAGAGATGGTGAGTAAGAAGCAGAGAGCATCCATCCATCCATTCATCCATCCATCCATCCATCCATCCATCCATCCATCCCTAATTCTAACTGAAACAAATATATTTCAAAATATAACACATAGAGGAAAAATTACACATCTCTCACACAACTAAAAATTTTTCACTGTATGATCTGTTTTTCACAACTTTGCATTATTGAACCAGCAGGCAAGGTTTGATCTCACCAGATGTCAGCTTTTTTTGGATGGCGCCATGTCCTTGAGAATGGTTTTATAAGGTGTGATGGAAGTAAACATACCTGTGACAATTTGTTACTGTTAAAAGTGTGACTATGCGAATGTGAATGCGGTTGTGTGTGTGTGTGTGTGTGTGTGTGT
>JAFBJQ010000320.1:460653-536099 GCA_016785345.1 Trinectes maculatus
GTGTGTGTGTGTGTGTGTGTGTGTGTGTGTGTGTGTGTGTGTGTGTGTGTGTGCGCGCGTGTCCACCCACAATGCACTTGGTCGTCTGATGAGCTGCAGGCTCATCTTTCCCTACAGCGCCCAGATGGCCTATGATTATGCACGGCTCAGTAGAGATTACTGTGCAGCAGCAGAGATAGAGACGAAAACAGAGCGAGTAAAAACAAATAGTTCAGATCAGGAAAAGGTTGGAACATTAGGAATCAAGAACACTGAGTATGTAGAGTCAAGGAAACAGAACAAAGGTAAATGATGCGGAGCGGCTAGGATCACCCAGCCCATAAGGAGCCACAAACTGACAAACTGCACAGAAACTTGAAACAGTTCAATTACAAAAAAAAAAACTTGCATTTGCATCTAAATTTAGATGCAAGTATGTTGCATCACGTTTAACACGAAGTAAAGGAGGTCAAAGGTGTCTGTGCGTGTGTGTCCTGTAGAAAACACAAGGGTATTTGTCACCAGCAGCATTTTGACATATGACTGATCACACACTACTGGCAAGTAAAGCACACCCTGAAGAGCAGTGTGACAAAAATGATCAGTGCTCAATCAACTGCTCATTCAATCAGTCCATTTAAACCTCTATGTGTTCACTGCAGGGAAATGAATTGGAATCATTTGTAAACAGCAATATATGTTTGAGTAGTATGGTCCATAGCAGAGCCGATAAAAAAGAAGATTGATTTAAAAAAACCTTCAGGATTTAAAAGTATATTATCGAAAACTTTCATACATAAGCTGCCAACTGAGGACAGTTACAATGACATGCCGGTGTGACTCAGACGCAAAAACAAAAAACAAAAAACAAGAGGCCAGAATGCAAAACATCCAAAGCTTGCTCCTGTGAATGAATCAATACATTCATAGCTCACAAGGCTCACTGAAACTGAGATTAGCACTCCATTCATATTTCTTCCATTGACTTCACAGAGTGTCTGTTAGAGGCGCAAGCCCACAAGCTACTTACTGTAATAAGGTTGAATCTTGTTATAGTTATGAGTGCTTTAACTATAAGTGCATTGCTGGCACTCCCAGCCAACTGTCAAATAGATTAGATTAGTCTGGCTGTTATTTTTCTTTTTTTATTATTGTTTATCACTTCAGGCACAGCAGCAAAGGATCATCACAAAACATATTTTATGTTTTTTTTTTTGGAAGAAATGAATTACAGTGGTTTAGTCTCAGGTATGTAATGCAGCAGACTGAGAGAATGCTTTTTAGGGAATCAGGTGACATGTATCACAGGTGCTTTCATATACAGATACATAAATGAATAACATACAGATGCCAAGCGTCCCGTGGCATTTTCTCTATGTTCTATATGTAGATCCAATGAGGGTCTTATTAATGGATGAGGGCCTTGATAAAAAAACCTGAAACCCTGAAATAACTGCATGAGGTAGATAGTCACAACGGGCCACAGGAACAGGATCCATCTGTGTGGATGTAGCTCTCATCTCTTCATTAAGTTCAGGGTGTTACAACCCCCTGTGATGAGAGGTATGGCTGGTGCAAAGCATGCTGGGAGATGACAGAACAGTGCAATGTCCTTACAAACTGACAGATTAAAATCTCTCCCTAAAAGTTTAAGATAATCTTAAACTATTAGGAAGGTTCTCAACTACAGACATAAAAAAATGCAAGTGACCGTAAACTGTAGCCATTAAAGTAGAAAGAGTCCAAACCAGCTCCAATAAACCTGTGCTATTTTGTTTTCACAAAGTCAGAATGAGAAACGGCTGAAGAGTAGCACGGACTATAATAGGAAAAAAGGAGAGGAGATAGAAGAGCGTCATCGTGCTGTTGTCAGAACAGCTTTTAGCTCCAGGGCTGTCTGTGTGTGTATGAGGGAGTGAGAGAGAAAGAGTGAGAGAGTAAGTCAACACACAGTGGCACTGACGAGCACACAAAACTTCCCATACACATTAATTCTTCATCAGCTGTTTAAGTCGTAAATATGAGTACAAAAGATGAACCGGTGAGTCCCAACATATTTGACCTTTGACCCATTCAGTCAAAGCACAGTCTACCCGTGAGTCATTCAATCAAATCAGTCTCCAATTTTTTGCACGCCCAAAGAGCTCCAGTCATCATCTTAAACGAAATTTTGCGCAATGAAGCATGTTTGTGTTCATGCTTTGTAATCATCTCACATGCCCTCAGATTTATTTATTATGTGATGCACTCTGGGAATCCTGACCCCTTAGACTGCTAAACACTGTGTAGCTAGAAATGCTGTGGTGAGAAAGTCATATGGTGTCCAGTCTCTAATCTCTTAGCTGTGGACAGGAGAGGCAGAGACAGAACTTTACAGGAGTAGCGTAACAGTGCCATCTAGTGGTGTGATGCCTGCTGTACAAAAAAATGCAAGAAATATATATATATATGTATATGTATATATATATATATATACATACACACACACACACACACATATATATATATATATACATATATATATATATATATATATATATATATATATGAAGAGAGAGAGAGAGAGAAAGAGGGACAGATATACAGATATAGATAAATCATGTTGCCAACGTTTTCCACTGACAGCAGCATCTTTACTCATCAAAACACCAAATTATAGTCATAAAGCCCAGGCACCAACACACTCCCAGCAGTTACGACTTTTGCACGATGACAATATAATGCCTGCTGCCAAAACAACAAACAAAAAAAAGAGGCTGCAAACAGCTCATCTTTCACTATCTGGCACTGCCTTGTAATGTACTAAATGAGAGCCCTGTTCAAACAGCTGTGCCGTTTATAAAGGAGCTCATCTGTGTCAGGCTAAGACTGGTGGTGGGCAAGAGAAAAGAGCGAAAAAAGTACTCTGTACTTTGCGTTATTTACTTACAATATACAATACACAATATAATGCAACATACAAATCACACAGGCCTACTGATAGGAAGAGAAGGAGTAGCAGTGGTTAATGACAACAGAAGGGTAGAGCAGAAGGGGGTGAAAGGTGGAAGGGCACCCAAGGGAGAGAGAGTATGAAGAATTCTACACAGGCTGCCTTTGTTGGCTGCAATCAGCCAGACTGGGATGACATTTACAACATAGTTTACGGCGATATCAGGTGAGTGGATGTGAATAGCGGAGTGTGTGTGGTAATTAAGAGAGGGTGTGGTGGGAGGCGGCCTAAATTTAGCTGAGAGATTGAGGACATTAAGTTCTCAAGAGGCACTCACAAATTCGCAAATTGTCTACAGATACTGTTTGTCTTTTTATTTTTTTCAAAGCTAATTCATGTCAGGTTGTGGACTGATTTTCCATCTTGCGGGCAGCCATTGGTTTAAAGTCACAGTGTTAGAAACATCAATTACTGGAGAACTGAGACGGGTAATCAATCTTCATTTCACTGTCAGAGGCAGGCTACATAACAACAAACAGCAGCCATGTGAGAGATAATATCAAACTAACATCATACTCTTAACTCAATCTGTCTTTGGCTACCATTTTCTTTTTTTATATGTATATATAGCTGCATAGTTTGGCAGCTGATTCACGAGTCTCAGACAGGTGTCCTTGAAAGTTCTCCAAAACAATTCCTGCTCATAACCCGCAATCCCACAGGTAATAAATAGAACTCTGACAAAAAAGAATAAATAGGTTAGGTTAGCTTCTGGAAGACTTAACAGAAAAGTCTAAAAAGAACACTTTTTGCCTGGAGTAATAATAATTTAAAAAATACCATGAATAAAAACTGTTTATTATCTCTATATAAATTTTAAATAAATAAAATCAAATCATCAAAAAATGCACAATACAAAGAAAACAATCCCTTAAATTACTGATAATATTAACAAAAGGTATGAAAAGTGCTTTACTCCATCACTTAGAACTTCATGACTTTGCAAGCCTCTTTGTGCAGCATAGCTTGAGAACATTTACTTCAAATGCAAATACTGTAGTTTTTTTTTTGTTTTCTAGGTATAGACAACAGCTCTGTGACAGAGTATGAGAGAACTTGGCAACAATCATTTGGAATAATCTCATGCAGTTTCTTGTTACCAGATGTATAGACTAGGCTACAGATACATATATAAATCCATTTCCTCAAGGCTGAAGTTTCACACTGAGGATACTGTGTTGCCGGTTAAGCTGTAAACGTCGATGCCGATTCTCAACATCAAACCTTTAGGTGACCTTCACCTGTCTTCCTCTCTATCTCCCTGTCCTCCACCCCATCCCCCACTCGCTTCCCTCCTCTCCACATTCGCCTGCCTCACCCCAGTGTGTACAGGAAGCCCTGCTTCTAGAGATCCTGCTCTTCTGATGATCAGAGAGGAAAAACAATGCCTTCAGTGTGCTAGAAAGGAGCTCAACTCATAAAATACACACACACATGCACACACACACACAAAGAATGGAACATGCTTTTACTATTAAGGCTCCGTTTTTTTTTTCTTTCCATATGACTTTCCCAGGAAAATCCCCCTCATCAGGGTAGTTCCAATCCCGACAGACAGTAGGTTGGAGAAGACACTCAGATATAGACAGACACAGAGGGCTGCAGAGACGTGGACGGTCTCGTCCTGTGATCGAGGCACAAAAAATAAAACACACACACTCTAGTAGTTTATGTAGGGTTTTTAAACACGCCTTTTTAAAAAATCTGTTCTGTTGATTAGATCTCAGCGTTGATTTCAGATCTTTTTTCCCTCATTTTATTCAGGCCACAGAGAGACTCACGCAGTGATCCGCAGTGAACACTCCCACTTTCAGTGGGAGTTTTAAAACTGGGAACTGGTCTCCCATCTGGCTAACATACAGCTCGATATAACTAGACAAACAGAATAAGATTCATTTTATCTCTGGGGTAATGTGCTTGATATTTGACTGGTCTGTCAAATATATTATGAATATAATTTTGTCAATTTCTTGAAGGCCTCAACAGTTGGTACCATTTAGGAAATCTAGGTCACTTCCGCCTTCTGTGTGTGTGTGTGTGTGTGCGTGTGAGAGAGAGTGTGTCAGCCAGACTCTGCTATAAGCCAAGAGACCTCCAGTATAAACATAATGTGCAGGAAGGACTGCTGCTCCATACAGAAACATCCTAATACCAAACAGTATCTGACTCGACTATACTGCTATCCTTAGTATCACCTTCCAACTCGCTGACTAATCTATTGAAACTCATGGAACACTCAAGAGACAATGTAAGCCTCATGATTTCGGCCCTTATGTGTTCTTAAGCTCAGCTTTCAAAACAGGACTATTTTTTATTATACCAAAGCAAACGTCTTCCAGAGGCTAGAGAGATTCAAACACTAACACTATTTGACTGTATTATTATTTTTATGTATAGCCCATGTTCACAAGCCACAATTTGCCTCATATACAATTTCATCTCTTAGGATGGACAAAAGTGTAATAGATATTACTTCATATTTAGGCATCAGAAGTCATAAGTGTTTGGAACTATGCTTATGGGCTGCATGGGCTACACCTAAAAACACCTAGGTGTGGTGAAAAGTTATGCCAATGTCCCCTAATTACCAATTATAGTAGGCAACGAAACCGCTCAATAATTGCATATGCAAAAAACAATTGAAAGAAAGCACGATTCATAACATACCTGCCAAATGGGCATGCCTACATATGACTCAAAAACCTGTTTGACAGGTGGGTCAATATAAAGCCAACGTGAATTTGCTCTGGTGAAAGAGGTCGGACAAAGCATCAAAACAAACCTGTTTCTAATCCACCCTAGATAAGTTGTAATGCTCTCAGCCAAAATGTGTTGTGTGTGTCTAAATTTTGACCTAGGAAAAATACCCATGATCATCAGACATTTACAAATCAGTGTGACACTGGGGATGGGGATGATCCTGAAGCCTATGAATGGCCCTGAATCTGAGTCATGATCCCTCTCTCTCTCTCTCTCTGACACACATACAGAATATAAACTGTATGAGACACAGTGAACTGGAGTGATGCAGGAAATGTGAGAGACGGTTGCCTATGGGAATACATCAGCTTGTTGGATGGATGACTGGTCTGCTGGTCACTTTGAGAGTGTTAACATCAAAATCATCCATTTGCGCAACAGAGGTTTGCTACCCTCAGTGAAGTCACATCCCACAAATCACATCCCACTTCCATCACCCATCACATTGACTTGTTATCCAGAAAGGGAGCCTGCTTTCCAGTTTAACGTTTGTTTTATCTTTTATTTTAATGCTAAATGCAGCAAACAGATTTGTAGTGAGACCTGTGATATAGGCATCACTTTGTTGCCTCTACCCTCACACATTAAAAAGAAAAGGTGACTAGTGGAGTAAATCTTCTATTTACAAAATAACTGGAGCCTCAACAAAGGGAGGAAAATTTGTGCTCAGAAAAAAAGGAAATACAAAATGCATGGGGCAGCTCATATTCTCACCATCCTCTCCTCTAACTCCCGTGCTCTCTGTTTATCTAACGGGAAGGGGAGACGTTTACATTGGCTTGGTAGAACGCAGACAGGCCCAATAGCTTTTGTTAATAATAAATAACCTAAACAGCGGGCCTGAGACGTCCATGCCGAGGAATTCCTCTGCCAAGACGCGGACCACCATTGTCCTCCATCTGTGCGGGAGACACGTTCACAGAGTTTGCAAAGACTGAGTGAAGTTTGTCAGGATAAAATAAATAACTTTATTTTATTAAGTGGGAAACCAGTGTGGGTCTTGAGGCCTGCGAGCGGAGCTTATTTGCGATGTGGTCTATTTTAATAGATTCTGCAATGATTTGATGTGACCCTCCTATCATAAACATAAAAATAAGCATTAGAGAGTGCATAGCCTGGTGGAATTCCCTTGAGGAAGGAGAAAAGTTAAGAGTTAAGAGGGGTTTAAGGGGAAAAATTACATACTTCATCTGATGGCAGCTGCAGGGAACGCTAGACTTGTATGTTTGTGCAAAGTGGGGAGGGGAAAGAAGGCAGGCACAGGGATGAGGGGGCAGAGAGATTGATCTGGGACAGTGTGGGAGAGAAAGAGGGAAGTGCTGAAAAAAAAAGGAGAGCGAGGCCTTGGGAACGAAATGTGTGTGTGTGTGTGTGTGTGTGTGCGTGTGTGTGTGTGTGTGTGTGTAGAAACGATACACTGCTGGACTGCCGGAAAAAGAAACGCAGCCAGGAGGACGGCAGATCAATTCCTCCCCAGAGTCCCACAACAAACATACTCTTTTTCTCTCTCTCTCTCTCTTCCCGCATAGCTCACCTCTGCTGCAGCCTGATATCGCCCCATCAGCACTCCATCTCTATCACTCTCGCTTATACACCCTCCTTATATACCCTCCCCCTTCTTTGTCTGCAAGCTTGCATTTTATTCTGTGGCCACCAAGTTTGAGGAGCAGCTTTATTTTCTAGAGAGTATGGGTGTAACTATGTCTCACCGTGGATCCTTGATCCTTGACCTGAGTGACGTGTTTACACACACACACACACACACACGCACACGCACACACGCGCGCACACACACACACACACACACCTAATGACACACACTACCATAGAAGTCTCTGAAGCCACAGGCTCTGCATCACATAAACTGCTCCTCCACTCAAATCACATTCCACACAGGGACACAGGAACTGCAACACACACACACATCACAACACAACAGGGAGGAGGATGAGTGACTCCTCTTAAAGTCATCATCATTATTTCTCTTATTGCGGTTGCTGTTTAAATTCCACTTGTATAACTTCAGACGTGTGTGATGAGTGTGTGTGTGTGTGTGTGTAGGGGGGGGGGGGCAGTTGTGAGGTCAGAGCTCCCTTCCTCTGAGTTTGGCACAACTTTTCCTCCTGGTCTTGCCATGTCAGCACAATGCTACTACACTGTTTGTGAAGCCACCTGACGACTACAAGCAACTGCACTGGAGTGGGATCCGGAGTGGGATCTGGGCTGGGATCTGGAGTGGGATCCGGAGTGGGATCTGGGCTGGGATCTGGAATGGCCGCAGGCCCGCAGCTGCCCCGCTGACAGCTGGCAAAGCCATTCAGGAATGTCGAACCCTGTGCGCAACGCAAACCGTGGCCATTTGGAACCAAGTCCAGAAAGACGCAGACGAGTTTTTGTTGTTTCTTAGTGGAGACAGAGAAGGAGACACGTCTTTATCTGACAGGAAGGTTCACTCACCAGTGGCCGACACCCCCTGCATCTTGCACAAAAGTTCTGATCCGGGTTCCGCTTCAGCCGAACGCGTCCTTTTCCTCGGGAGAAACTCTCAGGCTCGCGGCGGTGGCTCGCGCGTTCGGTGGACTCCAGCCGGAGGAGCGTCTCTCCCTCCCCTCGCTCTTTCCTGTTCGCCGAGGGGGGGTGTTTTTAAAAAATAAATAAATAAACACGCCGCACACACTATGGACGCGTCATGGTTTCCCAAACGGACGCGAGCGATTCTGCCCGGCTCATTTTTTTGTGTGTGTGCCGAGTAAGAAAGAGCAGAGGAGTCCTCCGTGCGGTCCTCTCTCCTCCCTCTCCAAAAGAAACTCTCCTCACGGCTGGAAAAAAAAGCGCGTGCCCGTCCGTCTGGTGCTCGAGCACGACAACCCCCTTTCATTGAGTATGACTGCTAGAATAAAAGATTATTAGTTGGAGTAAATAATCATCTCTGTTTTAATCAAACTGTTATTTTACATTTCCGTTTGTTTGTTCCTGAAATGCCCGTTGGCACAGATGCATGACACGGGTCGTCACGTGGTCATGAGGTCTGAGGGTTTTTTTTTTCAAGAGATGGCTCTGCTGTGAAAACTCCACAGCTGCCTATTAGTGTGGAAAAAGGAGAGTGGAACACAAATACTAACTGGCATACTAACTAACAGTTCTATGACACTGCTCAGGCTTTCTCCTGATCGGCTAATTGATTATGGTAGTGTTTCCAGCCGTGTGAGCAGATGCTCTCAGCTGGCTCTGTCAATTATTGAAGGGAACAAGGAAGTGAAAAAAAACACAAATATAGCATTTGCAGAGAATTATTGTTTAAAGGTTTGGGGGGGAAAAAATAATTTTATATACAGTATATATATAATTCTTATACACTATATTAGATTTTATGCCTATTAGCTACACTGTGAAGTAGTGTAGTTGTCTGCTTGCCTTAACTACTAACTATATAAAAGTCAGCTCTTTGTGGCATTGCAACTTTTATTGGCGTAATTAAGTTTTAAAAAATATTTGCTTCTATGCTGCTTTAATTTAGAGGCACCACAAAGCATTTTTTGCTTAGGGCACCCAAATGGCGAGCTACTGACTACACTTTTCAGCTACACTTACTACATTTTACATAACAAAATAAAAGATATGCTCATAAAATACAGTGTTTACAGTGTTTTTTGTAACCTAGCTAGTTAGCAGGCTAGCCAGCTATCTAGCTATCTATCTGGATAGCTAGCTAGATAGCTAGATAGCTAGATAGATAGATAGATAGATAGATAGATAGATAGATAGATGGATGGATGGATGGACGGACGGACGGACGGACGGACGGACGGACGGACGGACGGACGGACAGACAGACAGACAGACAGACAGACAGACAGACAGACAGACAGACAGACAGACAGACAGACAGGATAGATAGATAGATAGATAGATAGATAGATAGATAGATAGATAGATAGATAGATAGATAGCAAAACATGCAAAAAACATTTAGCTGACCCAAGCAAATGAAAAGAACCACCACCCACCTCTTACTTTAACGCTTATCCTATTCTGCTTTACAGAATAATTCTGAACATGTAAGTGCATAGTCTGAAACGCCAAGAGTTTTATAGATGACTGAACTTCATGTTTTAAATAGACCAGGGGCCCTTTGCCCCCGTTAGTGCCTCGGAGTGCATGGAGCCGCCTGTCAGTCTGTCTGGGGCCTGCTGGTCCACAGAAAGCAGAACACCAAACAGCCCCCCGGGATACATCCTCTCCTACACCTCCCTGGGGCTCCCCCACACACAAGTACAGGACAAAGAGAAACAACAGTATTCACAGAGATGGAGGGAAGGAGGAAGAGAGAGAGGAGGGGACAGTTGAGAGACAGAAAGCTGTATGGAAAAAAAACAGACCATTATAGGACTATAAGGAGAAAAGAAGACAGTGGTAGATGAGCAGTCAAGCTGAAGGACAGGTGTGAAAGTCGACACAGATAAGTGTGACATGAACCACCTTGAGCTTTTTACACTTATCTGAAGGCGTCGACGTGGATATGCCCCAATCATATGACGGATCACACTCCAGACTGTGGTGCCAGGCTTCAGTCGCTCCCTTTTATTCAGGTGCAAATTAAAGTCTGCCACTGATTGAATCAACACTTACCTGTTACCTGACACATACATCATGTTACTGTGGTTACCTGCCATTTTGAAAGCTTTGTGGCGATAACTGATTGACTGATTTATGACTCACGAGGAAACACACACACACACACACACACACACACACACACACACACACACACACACACACACACACACACACACACACACACACACCATGTCCAGTGTCAGGACTAAGGAATGTTTTAAAGCATCATGAGGCTCAGCTCACACTCTCACACTCCACGGGTCATAAATTAGTTAATGTCCCTGAAGGTTCTTTTTTTTGTTGTTTTGGTCCAGTAGAGCTGTTCAGAAACGTGAGCATCTGTAAATCCATGTGAGGCTTCTGTTTTGCTGATGATCGGTGCTCCTCACCATCCACGCCAGCTGACCACAGCCCCTTCAGGCTCCACATGGCTTTACCACATGACAGTGCTGGCAGACACACGTATAAATAAGACTCTTTGTGAGCGCAAACACTACATGCAGCCTCACATTTCAGGCCCAACGCAAGACTCGAGGTAACTGACAGACTCACATGGCTCATCGATGTATACCACTGTATTATAGGGACCCCAAGTGGTGAATTTTTATAGTGCATTAGCTAAGATGTGAAACAGCTACTCGGTTGTACAGTGTATACCTCCCTCCACCATAAGTGTTATCTTAACACCTGCATATTAATAGAGCAGGAGCTGTGTCAGGGAATGAATCCCAATGACCCATATTTCCTCTGCCAGTCGAGCCCTGGGTGGGGAGGATATAAGAGGAGACTGGCACCAACAAAGGCTTCGCTGTTGTTACAGTGATGTCATTGGACTTTGAACTGACCTCTTCCCTCTGGCATTCACTAATACTCTGACATTCAGACACAATCAGTGGGGCACATCATAAAAATCATTTTTAGACATTAATTGTGCACTCAACTATGTCAGGGGTATCCAAAATATGTAAATATAATAATCTATATATCATCATAGCTCACCATTTAATCTGTACATTATAATTAAAAGAAAATGACTGAATAAAGGAACAGACAGAAGAATTACAAACTAGTGTTTGTAATGTTTTTTTTAAATTTGTTATTATGATTGTTATTTGTCATAATGATCAGTAAAATCTATCAACCACAATGAGGGGATGGGAGAGAAGACACCTTGCACCAGTTTTAACAACTTGACACCATGTACTGTGTAAGATGTAAGACAAGTAAGTGTGTAAGAATTTATAGTCCAGGTCATGATCACAATGGTCTGTTTAAAAAGACAGTGACAATATTTACCTTTAATGTAGCTCAGTCTTAAAATAAGGTCCAGGTTAACACAAAATTCTAAATGCAAAGGTGTGTATTTTTTTGTTTGTTTTTTTCAAAAAAGCCACACAGCATATTCCCTGCATTTCAAATCACTGCAAAGACCTTCACTGCAGTATTAATTGGGCAGAGTGCCGGGCCTCCAGAGCCGGGACAGGAAGTGCCGGGTGTACCAAAGGTCACCAGAAACTAGCTCTCAGTGCGTGGGCGTATCTGCAGACGGCAGAGAGAGAGACAGTGAGAGAGAGAAAAGGGAAAAAAAAGGGAAATGGAAAAAAAATGCTGAAGAGGGAGCGTTATAGCAGAAAAAAAAAACAAGAAGGAGCGAAAAAGAGGTTTTGGAGCAGAGAGGAGGTGGTGGAAGTATTCTTGTGCATTGTGTGAAATGTGATCATGTCCTGCAGCTGCCCAGACAGCTGGGAAGTTCCCCTGCCCCTAACTTCCAGCTGGGAACACTCTGAGGAGAAGCAGGGGCTGCAAGAGCACATCCTTCCCTGGTTAACCCTTTATGTACTGCTGCTGCTGCTGCTGCTACTGAGGAGAAGCAATAAATAGCAACACTGAATTGCCTTTAAACTTAAGTCAATTTTATTGATTTTAGCCAGTATGACTACCTTTACACAGATATACCACCTCTCCACTGGAAAACAAACACAACACTCTAATAAGATTAAATCAGCAGTAATACATCAGACTTAACTTGTCTTTTAGATTTCTTTTTTCTCCCCCTTTTAAACACCCTGACAAAGGTTTTCACGTTTGTTTTCAATTCTGTGTAAAAGTCCCATGACTGAGGAACATGCATATGACATTTAGCTGTAATCATTATGCCACTAATCATAATGCACATTATTGATAAGAATACAGTACTGCATGACAATTCAAATAAATACCAACATACATGTAAAGTCATTATTTCATATAGAGATATCACACTCTCATTATGGATCAATACTGAAAAACAATATGACAATATCAAGTTTGCACAGCTAATTTTAAGATGACAATGCTATGGCTTCCAGCAAACAGAAAACTTTTCCTTTATTAAATGTAAAACTGTATCTGAATTGCACTTTATTTCTTAGCTTCTCATCCGTATTAGTAACTTTAATGCCTCAACAAGCAAGCGTTGGCTATAATGGCACTATTCAAGCTTGTTGATGCTTTTTTTGTTGTTTTCTGTTTCCTGAAAACATAATGCTTAACAATGGTGTAAAAAAGATTCAAGAATAAAAAACAAACAAAACCAACAAAGAAATATGCGCGCTCTGCACATTTTTTTCAACAATACTATTAATATCACATTATTACCTTCACCAAACAAAGCTAGAGATACGCAGATGTTTCCAATAGTACACTGATCTACCCCAACATATTACAGATGCTTGGAGCATTTTGTTCAATAACAGGAGGCCAAAGGGATTTCATTTGGTTCCCAAAGTTTGATAAAAAACAACCTTATAATACCCCTGAATTTATTGAGTGGATCACTTACCTACAGAATTCAATGCAATTCAGTTTTATTGAGCTAATTTTAAAACTATCATCTCAATCATGCAGAACGGGCGGAAATGCCCTTTGCACTTATTGCTGCTCACAGTCATTTTTGAACCCGAGGTCCTCACCTATAAAAAGCAGAAAACATAAAACACTAGTCTAAGATTCTCCCTTAAAACTATGAAAGGCACTACTGGTCAGAAACAAAACTAAACAAACCAAAAACAAAACCCCAGCGCTCACACGGAGCGCCATGGCCCGAATTTCACCTTTCTAAGTGACGGCTTGTCTTCTTTCCGAGTCTTGATTCGTTCAACCTTATTGGTGTACCAAGATTTGGCACGATAAACAAAGAGAGAATGAAACAATTCCAATTTGGAATTTAATTGTTGCACTTGCAGAGAATTCTGAAAGTCAGTGATCCTGTTTCAGTGGAACGCCCACGGTAAGAAGCTAGGAAAAGCATATCAGTTCATTCAAAAGTTTCCCAAAACACAACTTACCTATTTTAGTCGGAGCGTTGTCAAGTTTCATTGCGTTATTTTGAACTATTCCTAGGAATAATAAATACATGAAAAAACCCCAGAATTTGATCACCCTGGATTTTTTGTATGAAACATGGCAGTAGAACAAACATAAAAGAAAATCAACAGCATAACATGTAATGTAACAAAACAATTAAAGATTATTTCACTGATAATATCTTATGAATGAAGTTATAATAGTAGGTCTGTGGTTTGTGAAGCCCTTTACTGGAGAAAATACTAGTGTTAAAAATCAGATTATTCAGAAGGACATATAATCCTATAATTGTATAATCTATACTGAGTTACTCACAAACCATAGTACTACTACTCTTTTCCTATAGGCTAATAATAGTTTGTTATAGTCCTATATAATGAAAGTGCACAAATTGAGAAAATAATAAAACAAACACAACAAGATTGTGAAACACAATGAGAAAAAAAACCATTTTCTCTGGTTTCTCGATGTTGGGTTAGATTAGACAAATACATGTGGTTCAAAAGATCAATCGGTTCATTGAACTTGTGAGAAACTGGCTTCCAACATCAGCACGCAAAAAGTGTGCTTTGCATCAATGTCTGGTATTCAAAAGGAAAACATGAATTTACCTATTTTGGGGTTTTTTTTGTTTTTTTTAAGCATTTCCTCAGATGCTTTGATGTGGCTATTTTTTTCATCTTCAAATCCAAACGGTCTATTTGCCAAATCTTTTCAGCGAACTCAATCAGCTGTGAGGACAGACCTTTGTGTTGGTGCTTCGTCAGCCGCGTAGAACTACTTTAATTTACTGCAAAATGGAGAAAACAAACAAATGGTCAAAATGAGCGTTACTGGTAGGTTTAGAGCAACGATTAACAAAGTCCACACAGATGCAACAAGCGGTGGGTGGTAGTTAGTCAAAGCCAAACCAGACAATGTTAGGAGCCCTGAGGCGAAGGATGTTATGTCAGGAGTGTCTCTTTCTTACCAACTTCATTAATATATTTCTGTGGGACTGATGTGACATTGTGCACATTCAACACTAGTTATCCTGCGGGTGCAGTTAGGAAGCCAGTGACTCACAAGTACCACAACCTTTTCATTCATAGAGCTTCACGAAGCTGAAGCCACATCCCACCACCAGGGTCAGAGAAGATGGGTCCTTCTCTGATCACATGCGCGCTAGTGACAAAAACGAGCTATGGTTTTTGACATGCAGGCTTACAAGAAATCCAAAACGAGATGCTTTATGGGTGGTGACACTCAAAGGTGAACTGGGCGGAGCCTGCAAGCAGAGGTAGGAGGAGCCTTTTCGGCAGCAAGCTGTTATGACACCAGACGAATTAGACATTGATTTCAAACTAGGCGGAGTGGGAATTCATCTACATTGTAAGAAGGGCGTCTAGTTCAAATCACATCCTGGGGTCTATCTACTAATTTGAATCAATGTCCGCTGGTCGATTGAGCGACTAGTCTTTAAACTCTTACATCAAAAATCACCAAGAGTTAGTAAACGCCTAGACTTATTTTTCCACAGTATGAAAGTCAGCTGTCAGCCAGACATCTGGTTTTCCTCACCAGCCTGTCTAGCTCTCTTATCTCCTCCCACAGGAGCTGGTTTACAACACAAGTAGTTCTCCCTCCTCTACTCCTTAGACCTTTCCTCAGTCAGCGCAAACTGATAGAAACAGAACAGAACGCACCTTGTAAGTTAAGTGACGCGCAAAATGTAAGAGTGATTGACCTCTAAAAGAGGCTGCCTTTTTTTTTCTCTTCTTTTCCCTAACGTATGCAATAGGCTTTTTGCCATGCTGTGCGCTGTGCCTTGCGGATGCCCACTCAAGCAGGGTTGACTGCTGTTTCATTTTACATCATCATCATCATCATAAATGAAGCATCCTCTTAATATTTCAGAGGACGGAATACTGCTGTAGGATCCTGCAAGATTATAACCTGAAAACGATCATGTTAACAATATCGAGTATAATATATAGCTTAATAGTAGTATAAAACCCCTAATTTGATAAATCTTGCAGATTTTCCTCACATCAACCCTGCTTTTAGCATCGTAAAGCTAACGTGTCTATGATCCACAAGCAATACATGGATATAAACATAAGCCCCACTTATATATATTTTTCCTATTTGCGTGATGCTAACTTGCAAAAGGGTTAAAGCTAATGTGGACAGTAAAACAGTACATTGCTTTGTCCTCACGCAACACAGAAGGAAACGAAATGAGCGGCCCTCCATTTGCAAAGGTTAAAAACATAATATGCACATGAGGGCTTTTTCACTTCAATGCTGATAAATGCACAGCAAATTAAAAAAAAAAAACAAAACAAAACAAACAGGAGCACAAAATACGTGAGGACGTTACCTGACAATTTTGCCCACAATTCCTCATTCTATTTAAAGGGCGAGAGATGATGCTGGGGGAGCAAGCTGCTGACAATCTACAAAAGAGAAAGTCATTATGGCGACAGAGTGACAAGACACGGATTAGAGATGCGAGGAAAGGGTTTGCAGCCACAGGACCGCAGAGAATTATTGGAGGCGTCTGAGTGATCTCTCAGAAATGGAGACAGGGCATGGGGGAGGCTGGGTTAGCTCAAGCTGAGACACAAGGACAGGGCTTTACATCAACATATAGATAAATATATCAAGTGTTTGGGTCTACAGGCACTTTTGCCGTGTGGTCAGTCGGTTTTGTTTGCAGATTTATAATCCAGATATGGGTGCCTTTTTTTTTGATTTGTGCTCTTCTAGGATTTGCTCCATATTTTAAAAAAATCATCATCATCTTTGATCAAAACTATATTGTATCTCTGTTCACAGTAATCTTGATATCCATTTCAACAGAAGCAGGAACCTGAGGCACCTATGCTGAAGTGCACTTAATTTGGGCATGGAGATCGATTTCTCTGACTTTCTTTCTCTCATAGAATATGGCTCTGAAGGACTCCATCGCAACATAACGAGTCACATGGAAGAGATAGCCCTCCCGTACGTCATCAGACACCAAATAACCCCTTCTTTTTACAATGTAGTACATGCGTTTGTCTTGTCCCCCACACCTGACAACCGAACAACTGTTAAAAAGCTCATAAGCATATTTTTTGTTTTAGCTGCAAAGCCATGCGATTCTACCAACCCAACCGTATTGGTGTGCTACCATCACAGCTTGAAAATGATCCTGAAAAAACAAACAACAAAAAAAACCCCACCCGTGGTCACAGGTGCTCCTTCTTTGCCCAAACAATTACATCATTGAACCCACTTATGAGATTTGGAATTTCTGTGTAGCATCATTCTGTGCTCCCCTCTAAAAGAAAGCAGAGGGGTATTGCATATTTAGTTCCTTTTTCTCTGTGTAAACATTTAAGAGTGACCTGATTAGACAGTGGGCTACTGGAAACAGGTCCGTCCCGGAGGACCGAGACAGTGAGGCAAGGGAGACAGGAGGGTTTTTTTTTTTAAAGGAGCACCGATGCCAACAGACGAGCTAAAGAGCAGAGGATGTCATATTTAGCCACAAGAGCATCATATCGACATCCTCTTTACATGTCCCCACTCCCGCATTGTGTTACCGTTACCTGCCGTTACACTCAGGGGGTGGAACGAAGAAGCACACAAGCTGCCGCCTTATACATCATACGTACAGCACCATGACAGCGGAAAAGAATAGACACTCGTAATACCCACAAAAATTCCCAACATAACCGGGGCCTTATAATCCACATGCCATATATGTCTACTACAGTCCAAACGTCTAGTGCACACTGTACATACAACTGCATTCCCCTAAGCGTATACACTAGCACACACGAGCAGCCAGTTAGTCACACAGCAGTCCCTAGAGGAGCGCAGGCCGGCCATGGAGCTAAGCGAGCAAGTGGGGCTCTTTAACACTAAGGCAGGGAGGGTTTGGCCCACAGGCGCCCTCCCCTCTGTACACAGCAGTTCCTTTTCAAAGCCCTTGGCCGCCTCAGTCGCAGTAGATCTTGTACTTCTCACTGCAAAAGACTACAGGGCCTCCCAGGATGCCACTGGGCACATCGCTGTTGTGTTCTGGTCGGCCAGAGCCAGAGCAGGAGAGACTCTGACTTACGTGCGGGTTGTTGACGGCGGCACTGACGGCCTTGCTGCGGGTTTTAGCCCGGCCCGTGTTGCCTCCCCGGCGGGTCTGCTCGTGGTCAAACTCCAGGTCCTCCAGGCGCTGTGTGAGGGCCAGTTTCTGCTGGATGGCCATCCGCAGCAGTGAGTTCAGGGTCTTCTTCTCATCCTCTGCTGCAGCAAGCTGCCTCTGCATCTCATCCAGCTGGGTGACATACTCATCACAGCTGCAAGAGACAGGAAGACAAAGCTGTGGTCAATTGTGTCTGTGTGTACTTCACTTCAAAATCAATAATGAAGAATATCATTCCGATCTAATTATAACATCTGTACTTTCCTTTGTCGTGCCACTAGGGGGCACTGGCACTTCAATAATGCCACATATTTTGATTTGAATTGTGTATTATTTTCAAATAATGTGCATAACAGCAATTATGAACTATGACAATTACACAAGGTGCACGTTATAAGACACTGACACCGACATTCATGAGCTCAACATCAACTGTGACAAAAGCACTTTTATTTTGACCCTTTCCCTGGTTACACAATTTTACCACCACCAGGTGGCGCTGTGTAGGTGGAGTCACAGAGTACAGACATGATTGGATAGTAGAGCGATTTGAACTGTTACTTCAAGATTTCATCAGCTGTGTCAGGGCCTGCCACCAAACTTCAGAAACTGAATTGTGCCCAGCTCATTTTCAAGCTGGAGCAAAGCAGGAAAAATAAGTGGGTCTGACTATGTCTAAACCTTTTTCATCCATAACTCCTGAATCACTTTGGATCTTCTGGATATTCTGCTAATTGTTTGATATATTTCCAAAAATGATATGTCAAATCCATGGTATAATTGATATTTAATGCAAAGATTAGACATCTCAGAATCCTCTCATTTGAGGATATCTTAACTAATATGAGGATCGGATGTGCGGTGGAAGTTAACTATAGATCACATAAACAGAGGATGAAAGCATTGACCTAGGGGTCACTGAGAAGACCCCTCATACGTCACCTGAGGAGCAGACAGAGGACATGAGAAAAATGAAGATAGGGAAGAGAGGAAAGAGACCCTGAGCTGAAAAGTGGTCTCACCTGATCTCTACTTTTCCAGTTGGGAATGCAAACGACCCATCATGAGTACCCTCCATGTGTGAAACAGCAAGCAACAGGAAATCTGTGCTGCATTGCGACATTATCACTTGTCTACCTCTGCCCATGTATGCATGTAAGTGTGTGTGTCTAAGCCTGGACAGGTTTAAACTATAAACTGGGTCACCAAAATAGATTTAGAGGGAACTCATATCTCCACATTCCATCTGCTGTAATGGACACTGTTGATTTTCTTGCTTTTCTCCTTTACCAACCCATCCTTTTTTCTTTTAAACATGTCCTCTCTCCTGGCTCATATCAACTAACTCTCAAGCTTTTTTCCTGTTTGCTGGCTCCATCTCTCTGCCCACATATGCATCAGTCACTTTCTCCTTCCGCTTCTTGCTCATCTCACCGCCCTGTATTGCTGACAAAGTGATATGACTGACATGCATCAGTTATGGCCTGACCTACCTTTGTGAAGGGAGGGGGTTTGCTTATGTTGGTAAGCATCACCACGTCCTCCAACTATGCAGCACCAAAACCATTCTGTATCTGATAGGTAGCCCCACCCTTCTCCCTTTTAGCTATCTGATATTAAAGTATTTACTTTATGTGGCAATGCCCGCTACTAACCAGCAAAGACCAATGCTGGTTAGTATCTGCTGCAAGCAATAAATGTCATCTTCCCAATAAGCATGTAAGCTCTGTTATGGTTTGGCCCATGATCAGTGATTGCATTAACTGCGTTTACAGTAAATTTCTCATATATCTCTCATATATATTATGTTGTTATGTCATACAATCAAGTTTTCTCAATATATGTAAAAAACAAAAAGACTCTAATGTCCCATAATCAAAGAAAATCAATTGTCTAAACCCACCTGTAAATTACATTCATGTTTTAATAATACCTGTCTCTTGAAGGAAAAACTCTGTGATCAAAAAGACAAGTATCAGATGTTTTTGTTGTGTGTATGTGTGGTAGGCTGCACGTGAGCCGCACAAACTCAGGCCTTGCCAGACCACCATACAAACACAAACCATCCCCACCCCTCTTTTGCATGCAGTCTGATTCCCAGTGGGACACACACCCCAGACAAAAGGGATCAGTGTGGCTTCATTAAACCCAGTATGAGAAGGGGGATGACCTGGGAATTGGTGGAGGGGCTGGTGCGCCTGCAGACAGACTCATGGGGGGTAAGGGGGCGTGCATTTTTTCCCGGGAAAAAAACAGAGAAGTCTATTCTTGAAACTGGAGGGATACAATAGAAGCCTTTTTGGCCTACAGATGAGGGTGGGGTGGCACAATGGCTGAGGGGGGCCAGAAGGCCGCTGCTGGCCTTTTAACTTATCAACAGTCTTGATATTCACTTAGAAAAACAGGCACTTTGTCCGCTTCTTACTGTCGTCAGTGGTATTTATGGCTATATTCAAAAAAACTATTGTATCATTCATGTAGTTTATAATCAATAATGCCTTCGCAGCACCCACACACACACACACACACAAAAAAAATCTACTCCCGTCTGGAGCTTGATTGGTCATGGTGCATGGCTGTAAATAACAGGATAGGGATGGAACAAGAATGGTGAGAAAACGCAACAAATAGAACAGCAGGATGATCGATGCTGTGCGTTTGCTTGGGGAGAAGATGTCTCTCGGGTTAATGGTTTTGCTGTTAATCAGCATGAGCAGGAGCTGAGAACATGTTGAGACAAGTGTGTGGAATGTTAGAGGCCAATGCTTTGTGTTAACATGACACTAGAGACTGCAGCTGGAGATGCACATACAGTAAGCACGCATGCGCACATACACACGCATTCACAGAAACACTGAAGGGCTTACACACGCTTGATAAAACACTTGGCCTAGTGTCTCACATCAAGTTCATACAGAGGGAAGAGACTTTACACTTTAAAAATCTGATTGAGATTACACAAGGGCTTATAGAAAAAACTTCATATATATTTCGAATCCACTCTTTCCCTTTGCCAAAGACCACACATTTGTATTTGACAAATCTCACAAATCCAACATTGTCAGACTTGTCTGAGTGGTGATTATCATGAAAAAAGAAACAAAAAGAAGAAGTAAAAGTAAGCTTCTGTAGTGGGCTTTAACTGAAAGGCTGTCCCTGCCTCATTCTTTTGCAGATGACTGGAGAACTGGATGTTTTGGGGCGGAGGAAGAATGGAAGGGGGGGGCGGGGTCGGGGGCTTTAAAGGAGGGAGAGTGTGGGAAATCTCTCTCAGTCGAGTACCCCTGCCTCTAAAGGAGTTTCCTGACCCAACTCTGTGCGGTATAGGACAGAATTTACATACCAATACATAAATTCCATACACACGCTGACTGTAACACATTTGTAGGCTCCAGGATGGTGAGGGACTGCTGGGGTCTGAACATGTACCCATGTACTGCTACTAACTGATTAGACACCTCAGGTATATGGAGTTACTTCGGCAACTACACTTCATTTCATTCATAGGTACTATTTCCTGCAGCCTCTGCAACCTTCATTCTATAATACCATCCCAGTTCTCCCCCCTCTGCTCAGTGTGAGCTTTGCTGTGGGACTGCAGATGAGTTAAAAGCAGAGGGAAAGACTCAGCATCTCAGCCATCTGGACCAAAACTGAATTTTTACCGACCAAGTGGGCATGGACATGTGAGTCCACAGCTAGGATACACAACAAACGTTAGTGGTTCATCTACTGAATTTACTAAAATTACATTGCCCATTGGTCTTCTATCACCGCACTATTACTCTTCTCAAAATTCATGCACACACACAAATAAACAAACAAGGAAGCTGCATATGAGCACGAGCGGTGAATGTGTAATCCAGACCAAGATGAGGTGGGATTACGCACAGAACCTTTGACCGGCTTCTCTTCGGAATCAGAAAAGATTAGCGAGTGTGTCACCCTATCCCACACACACACGCACACGCACACTCCAAGATCAAAAACACAAATTAGATATCCTCCTTAAAATAACTGGCTGTAACATTACAGCCATAGTGAGCATATGGTAGATAAGGATTAGATTACCATTTTATCCTAATCTTACCTGGTTATATTGTGTATTGTTTTTGAATTGTGCATCTGCTGTGGCATTAAGTCTGTTGTGTACTACTGCTGTCTCTTTCCAATTAGCATACACTGGCCCAACATACAGACACGGTTGTGATTAATGCCAGATTGTGTGATAAACAATTCAGACTGCTTATCTCTTCAGGAAGTACAAATGTAATGACAGAGAAATGTTTGTGTGTCTGTTTTGAGGTCTGGCATTCAGGATGAGTGAAACTGAATTTATTTTTTGGTGATGTCCACTGTGCAGGTGGCAACATGTTCCTTACCGTGTGGCGAACATAGCTCGGAGAGAGGAAAAGGTGGCAGCGTCTTCCTTCAGGGCCTTGAGCTCATTCCTCAGCTTCATCATGGTCTCTGTCACCATGGCCTTCTCGTTCTCATATTTGCTCTTCAGGTTGGTCAGAGCAACTTCAGCTGTCTGTGGGTGGACAAGAGGAACAAAAGGGTCAGAACAGCTGGACGACGCCTGCCTGGAGATGTCTACCTCTGTTAATGTGGACCATATATGGGCCTATTTTTTTCCAGTCACATGTAAGTCATTAAGACAGGCCTATTTAAAGCTACTATTGTGAGCTGTTTCTATAAAACATAGGTGTGTGGTTTATGAGGGTCTTGTTTGTGCTGTAATAGTCACAGAGTAACCACACAATCTTTAAAGAGCTATGAGAGCAACTGCATACACACTCTGTTCTTGGGAAGCGGTTCTTTGTATTTTGGAGGACTGTTCAAGTCTAAACACTGAGATACTCTGGGCAGCTGACGCCATAAGACTGCTGTCTCCACCAGTCTTTGTTACACTTCTTGTCTGTGACACATTTGTTGCAACAGCTGACCAGCCCTGAAATAGCTGACGCTTTTGTCTAAACTGACAAATGATTGTTAGTGAAACCGAGCTGGTTAAATGTTATTTCGAATGTATGGACACAAAAACCAGAACAACCGACCTGTTTGTTGGCCTTGAGGACAGTCCGCAGGGTTGCAATCTGTTCCCTCTTGGTGCTAAGCAGGGATTTTAATTTGAGGATCTCCTCCATGCAGGCCTCCTTGTCCTTGTCAGCCACAGCACCAAGCTCGAGAGAGGCAACCCTCTGGCGCGACAGCTCTGTGGTACGGTCCACTGCTAGCTGCAGATGCTTGATCTGGTCTCGGATGATGGCCACCAGATTGTAGATGTTCATGGGCTCGCGGCGGTGGTCAGACACAGGAGAAGGAAGGGAGGCGACTGAGGATGGGGAACCATCACCTTGGTCAGTCTTGCCAGGGTCAGGGAAGAGCCCCTTGGTGAGCAGAATAGGCGATCGACGGCCACGGCCCTCTGGGCTGCTCCGGCCACCCTTGCCTTCCTTGTAGAAATCGAGCATGACGCGGTTGGGAGTCTCATTGTTGCACATGCAGACATGGTTGTAAAGGGTGGCCAGTTCTTCGCTGAAGGTGACAAGTTCATCCTGTGCCACACTCAGGCTACCTTGGGACTCGCCTGCCACATCACTTAACTGAAGTTGTCAAGAAAAATAATTAGTTAGCCATGGTTTTGTCTTCCAGAGTTTATTAAAACAACAAACACACCACTCACACAATAACTTACCTTGCGAAGCTCCTTCTCCAGCTTTGCGTTCTCAGCTTTCTCTGCCTGACTTGTCTTCTCCAAAGTTGCCAGCTTCTCGCCCAGTGTTGTGACCTCGTTCTCCAGACGGGTGCGCTCCTCCTCATAACGTGACTGACAGGTCTGGTATTCCGCTTTTAGAGTCTTCAGTTCCTCCTTCAACTCCCCTGCTTCAGACACAGCAACCTGGCAACGCAAGGAATAAACATCTATGAACTCAATCGTAATTTTTCTAACTTGACTTGACTTAAAGTGAATCCCCAATCAATTCAAAACTTCAAAATAGAAAAAAAAAAGTGGTGTCAAGTTTTAACTACCACAGGGACAAATACCTTGTACTTGCACTCCAGGATTTCAGGTCCGTTGATGTCCACCTCGTAGTAATCTCCATCTTCATGGCTATCGCGTTCTTTCTCGTTGTCCAAGGCAGTCTGTCGCTCCTTGCTGGCCTGGAGCTTGCGGATGGCGTTGAGGTTCTCTGTGAGACGGTTGACCTTCTCCTGGTGCTCTGACAGAGCACCGTTAGCCTGCTCTAGCTGTTTCTGGGAGTCCTGCAGGTTGGACAGCAGGTTGACCTTCTCGCGCTCCATCTGAGTAGCAGAGATGAGGACACATAATGAGTAATTGCACTGTTACTACACACATAGAAGTTTACTTTCTCAGTAATTAGATCATCTTGCTTTTACGTTAAGACGTCATATTCAATCAGGTGTTTGTCTATTATGTGGTATCTCTTCCCACTATTAGGCTTGCGCTGACAAGGTATGGTAGGCTCACCATCCAAGAGCCAAGCATCAATATCTGGCTGACCTGGACATTTTGAACTTTTTCTGGCTTCTTGTCCACACATGCGCTCAGATGCGCTGATCTCAGCACTAAGCAATTTCATAAAATAATCTGTAAATAATATAAAATATCATGCCCAAGGTCTGCATACATTATAATGTAGTGGAAAATGTAAAATGGCAACTCCTACAATCCTCTCAAGGTATGATTAAAAACCAGAGCAATTCACTTATCGGGGCAGAGCAAATAATCCAGCAGAGGTTATGGATGATGAAAGCAAAAAAAAAAAAAAAAACTTTAATCCCCTCGTCCTCTAAACAATCATTATCAACAGGTTCCCAGTACTTTCTGGTTGCCATGGAGGCCAATCAGGCACAGTCCTGGACTCTTGGGGCGATGAGCAAGCAGATGGCGGGTCCTCCGGTGCCACCACCCGCTGCTTCACAGCCCAGCTGAGCCTGCAGGGTGTGTGTCTCCCGGGATTAACTTTGCAATAAGGGGATTTAGATCCCAGCCGCGGCCTGGGTCAGGATCTAGCCAAAACACTTGACTGACTCACTACTTCAGACACACGTTCAACTTACTCATATAAACAGTCCTGCTGTTTAGTTATTTTGACTTGCATTGGACTTCTAGTGATTCTCTAATTGACAAGAAGAATTAAACTAGAAACAAATCTTGCTGAAACTGTTATATTACGTTCAAATATTGTAATATTTTATTGTTATCAGACAAACAGTGTTAAGACAGACCTGTATAAGCTGCTGTTTGAGCTTCTGGATCTCTGAGATGTTAAGTTCACTCAGCAGGTTGTCCACAAGGCTGGGTGCCGGGCAGAACAAGTCTTCCTTCCTAGGCGTGGAAATGCGGTTGTCATCAGTGATGGTGTTGGCTAGTTTGGTAAAGCCATTCTCATATCCATGGAGGGCCTCATCGTTGTTAGGTTCAGTGGCGGCATCATCACTAAACTTGAGACCATCCAGGGAGATGCTCAGTGGGCTGAGGGAAAACAAGGAATAGTATGTCGGTAGTGTTAGGAATGATTTGAGATGATGCTTAAGCTGGTAAACAACATTTCTCTGTTCGATTTACCTGTGATAAAGAGTGTCTCCGATGCTCATGTAGTGAGAAAGCTCTTTCCTTAGGGAGGCTTTCAGCTCACGCTCAGTCTTGATGGTCTCCAGGGCCTCCCCTAGCTGGCGCTCAGCAATCTCTTTCAGGCGGATGGCATCCTCGAGCTGGCTGTTTAGAAACTGAGTATCCTCCTCCAGGCGACGGATCTCATGCTTCAGACCCTCAAACTCCACCTGGGCAGAGGAGGAGAAGGAGCCACTTTAATCAGTTCCACATTCCCAAAGAAGTAAATGGATAACAAACTAGCTAGATAAAAAATATATATCAATCTTATTTCCTTTCTAATTAGTTTTAAGGTCACTGGATTCAGCAAGCCTTTTAATATTGGTTGCCTAAGGAGCACCTTTTGTTTCTCACTCATGATGAATTAAAAAAAAAAACATAATCTAAGTTGACAATGGCATACAAAAATAAAAGAGGCCCAAGCCATGGATACCATCAAATGGAATCCAAATATCCTACTTCAGAGAGTCAGCTCTGTTTTTACCTTGGCAGATGCATAATATAGTTTCACAAATGACTGACCTGTTTGCAGGCGGTGGGGGGAAAAAAAATTCAGCTTGCTGTATCGGGATGTTTTTAGTTTCTTAACTGAATCACTAAAATTGCTGCATGGCGATGACCAAGCAGCCAGCTGTTTTGGACTGCAACCCCCACCATTCTCACCAACTGCATGATTCAGACTTGAAGCACTCCTTTATCCTCACCTGGCTCTGTTTGAGCACCAAGACCTGCTTCTGCAGCGAGATGTTCTCCTCCTCCAGCTCGGTGTAGTCCTGCAGCAGACGGGCTTCCCTGAACTTGTACTCCTTGATGTCATCCCTCAGCTGGTTCCTCTGGAGCTCCACCATCTGGCTGTTCTGCAAGGGTCAAAGGAGGTAGGCAGAGAAAGAGAGGAGCAAGAGCTGTGACAACAATTTCTATCTTGGTTGACCGAATTTTGGAGAGACAGCAAACAACTGGATTTTCCTGCTTTACTGTAACCGTTTGTATCAGTCGACTCATTAGCACTTAAAGCCTTGCTAATAAGAAAGAGCTCCCATCTGGCCAAACCCATTGTGTGCGTGTGTGTCTGTTGTGTGAGCCTTTTCCTGTATAAGGAGGAGGTGCCGGGTGTCTCTCTCGGCAGTGGGCCACAAAGGCACCTGCCAACAGGCTCTCATGACTGTAAAAGAGACTGCAGCCTAATTTTCCCTCTCATGATGACAGCTCTGTAACAGTCTAATTATCTGAAGAGGAGTTGGATTGGACTTCAATATCTGCAGAGCAGGATACAAGAACCAATCAGCACTGATTGAGCAAATTAGAAACTGGAGTTTAGGGCAATCAGACATTTTGACCATTCTGAGTTGCATTCATATTTGGAATATGTGGCAGTAAAACAATATGCCAATACAGGTTATGCTGTACAAGCATCATTAATTATATAAAGATGAGAAAGGTAAGTTTTTATTTTGCAGGTACAGTCACAAACGAAAAGCTAAAAAAAAATCCTACCAGCCACATTAAGCCACTCATGTCCTTGTGACCTGACCATTTCTACAGTTTAACCCCCCCCCCCCCATCATGCTCTACTGAGGTCTGCCTCTGTCTGTCCACCACTGGATGTTGGCTCATCCCAAAACATTGGAGCCCTGTAGGAGATGTGGCTCCTAGAGAAAAGTAAGGCTCTGAAGTAAGGCGATACTCTCTGAAGGAGGATGGGCCTCTCACTCCTTTGAAACTGAATTGAAAAAAAAAACGAATGTTAATGTGTGTGTGTGTGTGTGTGTGTAATATGAGAAAGAGACAGGTAAGTGTGTAATGTGAAATAGATCTCTTGATTTAGCAGCGCCTGTACTGACCTTGAATGTTCATGTGTGCGCATGAGTATGCAACTTCTAGTGTATATGTTCCCGGGTGAAGCCAGCGTCTCTGCCTGCATGACTCTGATGTTACAGCTGTGACCACATAGCTAACGTGATTATCTCCTGAGTAAGAACAAATGTAATTTACATGTGTGAGACAGAAGGAGAGGAACAGCCGAGTGTGGGATGTGTGTCTCTCTCTGATAAGAGCTGGCAGCGATAACCTAATACCAGAGTAATTCCAGGGGGACAATTAGCCTTCAAATCCCTTGCCAGGTGGCCCCTTCTTCTCCTGCTGTCACCACGTGGCTGCATCTTGATCCCTACTCTCTGATCGTTTCATCGACCCTCACTTGTGCCGTCAAAGTTTAATTTGACCCATATTAATCATAACTTTGTGCAGTATTAAGTAATGCTGCTTTCATAACAAAAACAATAATTTAGGTTCTAAATGATCTAAGCTGAGGAACACACTCCAATACTATTTGATGATGATGATGTGGTTGATGATTTGGTTTATATGATAATTAATCACCATGTGCAGAGCAGAATTGAGGCTGACCTTTTAAGGTGCGTTAATATTCATCAGGGTCGTGCACGTGTCTAATGAGTGTGGGTGTCTGCTGTTCAAAAGCCATGATGTGGGTGCATTATTAAATAATGCATTAGCTTACATTAGGGATCAGTCCTCCCACTACGCTTGTATACAATGGTCCTGACTTCTGAGCAAAAACAAATTAAAAACAGGTGGGATAAGGCAGCAATAACAAATGCAGATAGTGACTGAAGAACATATACGCAATTATTTCAGGGAGAGATTTCAGACATAATCCCGAGAGTAATCTCTCGTTTTTAATTCGAAGCTGTGCCAGCTGGTCCAGGTCTCTATCTGGTCAGGGTTGTGTGTCTCAGCTGGAAGACGTGTGTGTTGTTTGGCCCAAATGAAGTCAGGCCCGCAATGAAACTGATTACGATTCGTCAACAATCTGATTACAAACCATACAGGGATTTTGACCTTTCACCTTGTTTCCACATCTTCTGCTACATTGAACCCTTTAAGGCTGGGGAAGGGGTTACCCAACCCACTGCCCTACAGAGGTGATGAGCGTAAATAACATTTTATCAGGAGCTAAGAAATTGCAGAAAAATTCAGAGGGTGGCAGTAATGCATCTAGAAGTTATTTACCAGCCACCATTAAACAACAGAAGAATGATGATGATGATAGTGTTTGTTTGTGTGTATCTGTGTGTGTATGTGGCCATATATTTAAGGTCGTGAGGGCCGCCAGCAACTTGGCTTGTCAGTGAGAAGCCTTTCATGGCTGTCGGCCTGTTGTGTGGTTTGTAATTACCCCCTGCCTGCTGTCACTGGAGGTGACATGTGAACAGCTGCATGAACACACCCAAACGCCACAGACCCACTGACCTCCACGTCCCTTCCACTCAAAGTGGGTGGCATTGAAAACACCAAGTTGTCCTGCCATACCAGAAATGTTCTGGTTAGACATGACATATAAAGCAGACAAGTCAATACATTATATTAGTGTGGCAAAGCCTATGAGTAGTTTGTGCTCTAATGATGATTCTCCTGGAAAAAAAAGAGTCACAATAGCACATTTCTATAGGTCAGAGCTGTATAAACACTCACTTTAATCTCCAAAGGTTTCTTTGCACCAGCAAACTACTTTTGACAGCACAGTGGGGCTGAGCTTGTGTAAATCTCTCCAAAGCTATGACTATAACTATTTCTATGGAAAATAGCTCACTTACTTACTAAGCCATGGTGGCGAAGTTTCAGGCTTAACACCAGCATAGATTACTGCATTCATGCTTTGTTCAATGGATACTTAATAAACCCAGAGAACCCAGCTTGAATTTCTGCAAAAAAAAAAAAATGTCTATCTTGTCTTTCACTTTGTCTGGTTCCAATGAAAGTGCTGCCAAGACTCCGAGAGTGCACAAAACTGTATTACAGATGAACTAGCACAGACAGGCTGAATATAAATATATTTATTTAATCCTCTTTCTGTCTTTCTTTCCTACATTCTGACTCCACTGACCTCCATTTCATCCCGCTCACTTTGCACTTTGACAAAATGCACATGTACTTGTTGTTTTTTTTCCAAATCCCAATCCCTGCAAAGAGCAGAAGAGCTCCCAGATGGCATGACACAATGTGCAACCCAGACCAACACTGTTTTTTTTTTTAAAAAAACTTACTCACATCTTCTCTGTCTGACCTCCATCTTTCCATTTCAGCAACATTATTCATGCTCTAATTTTCTCACCTCTCCTGTGTCAGTATGCTTTTAGAGACCATGTCTGAGTCACAGTTGAATCCCTTTTTCATGCTGAGCCCTAGATCCACCATATCTACCTATCGGATTAGAAAAGTGACCAGATAGACTTGTTCACTTGTGGTAGTAGATCACTAGTGATAATATGCCACTTTTGGACTATAGTGAATTGATAAGAGAGAAAAAAACAACGTCCTGTTGGCTCTGTGGCACATTAAGGTCATGTCAACTCATGTAAAATCTAACTCTACAAAGCCAAAGCCTTTTCAGGATTACCTTCAGGATAGATGAATCACAGATGCATTATAGCCCACCCCCACCCCCCCAAGTATAGCTTTAGACACAGCAAAAGAGTATTGAAGCTCAGGGGCCTATTGCTGCTGTCAGAGCTGGGCATGTGGGTGAAAGAAGATCTGCTTTTGTCCTCTCTGCAAGCAATTGTCATTCTCTTCAGCGCACCCAGACTCCATTAGGGAAACAAAACAACATCAAGGTCAATGAGACAAATAAAATATAAAAAGTGAAAGGAACACCGTGACTGTAATGGTGATGGTACTTTCTCTACGTTGTGTGATGTTTAAAAAACCCTACAGGGTGAATATGTGCGCCTGAATGCACTTAACAGTGAGTGATTTGAACAGTGATTTTGAGGTCATTTTGATGGACGAGGAGAAACGCACACATAAACACATTCATTTAAACCATTACTTGCTTGCGTGCGTGTTCTAGATTTAGAAGGATTCATCGATCTGGTAAGGGAAAACCTCCTTTGTTGCTGTGAGCCCGGACCTCGGATACTTTACAACAAACATTTTATTCATCTGTCTTTCAGTGAATCCTTTTCTTTCAAGACCAATTTCGCAAGCATCTGTTCGTCTTTCTACACAGCCAAATCCCACAGGACAGTAGGTGATCTGTATCATAACGTATAATAACATCACAGGAAATAATGAGGCAGTTGACATCTTCACTCCAGGCCCCTTTAGGAGTCCTGTTACATTAGCCTTGCATCAGAATGTAATAAGAGAACAAAGGCCAACCCCCTCTTGGATCTTTGCACAACTCAACTCTTATCTTTCAATGACCAACATAAAGCTTCCGTGCTGCAGTGACAACAGAAATTCAGCTCAGGCCGACTGAAAAGCTGCAGCGCTGCACTTTAATTTTATCTACTTGCAATACGAACAAGAGCCTCAATCACAATACGCTTAAACCTATGCCCCTCTTGTACCTTTTAAACTCATCCCATCGATGCAAATGCCTTCCCTCTCTCAATGCACCATTTCTCTGGTCAGGTGTTTAATCCAGCCAGTTGGAGAAGCATTAAATTAAGCTCCATCCATTAAGTCGATGGGGTGGGAAGTCCAATTGTGTTTAACATTTGAATGGCTTGCACATTACGGTGAATGTCAAAGACCAAGATACTGTAATGCAAAAGGCTGTAAGCATAAAAAGGTCTGAAAAAAGTGGATTGTTTCAGGGTTATTCCTAAAAATGGAGGGCAGGCAACAGTTAATGACTCAACGCAGCATCGTGAATAATGAAGTGCATGTACTGAAGAATGAAAAAAAAAAATTCAGTGTTTTCTTGTTTCTTTCTTCAGTGGGAATCCCCATTCAGTGGGAATAATGGCAGCCATCACTGCAGGCACATTCTTCTCCAGACATGATAGTGAATGTAATGAAGTCATGCTTGTTAGAAAGCGCCCCCTTACAATGTTACTGGCTCTTTGTGGAGGTTTAATCCTGTAGACTGCACCGTAGCAGTGAGTCTAATGTGTCTTATCAGTGCTTGAGGCAAACAGTCAAATCACTGGCATGTGACACAGCCAGTGAGGTTTACATGTGATTGAAATGATGCAACACCACAGTATATGACTGTGGGATATGGATTGGCTTGCACTGAGACAAATATTTATGCTTATGATGCCTCCATATTTTTATAATTGCACTGCTTTCTTTTGATTGATTTGTGAGCAACGCCCAAAATTACATTCCCTAAGTATTTTAGCAAGCCCTATCGAAACTGAATAAAAGAACCTTGTAAATAAGGAAAAAGAAAACAATTAGAGCCTAACTGTCACTTGCATTCCATAATAAAACCGAGTCTTTCAGTCAGTAACACCGTCCCAGACAAGAAGCACAATCTTCTACCAGTGGTGCTGAATTTATTCTAATTAAGCTTTTCTCCTTCTTTAACGGATTTTCTGCGTTCTTCTCTTTCTCTCACACCATCCCACATCGCCTAGTGCCCACCCTCCCTCATCTCCCAGCCCAAGCGTTTGGGCTAATTTAAAACTCAGGAGACAAAGACCCCTTTCAGCCCTGTCAGTCTGGTCACAATGCCAGCCTCAGTGCCCAACCTCCCTCCAGTTGCCTGCCACACACACACTCCTCCTAGCACCAATAGACGCGCCATAAGAAGGGCATCATTATCTACCATACATGGGCTGATTTAGACTCCAGCCTCTTTTATTTAGCCAATTAGAGCTGGTTAATGCCCGTGGAGTTGCACTGGGGTTGTTAAAAGTGGGAATGGCACCTGCAGAAGGGCCAACATGCAGGCCACCAGTGCAACACCGACTTATACTATAGCAGCTGTATTAATATGTGTGTGTGTGCATGTGTGTGTGTGTGTGTGTGTGAGTGTGTGTATAGTAATTTCTAAGAAAAAAGAATGAGGAAAGTAATCATGATTTACATGACATACAAAGAAACATATCTTCTGTTTTCAAAAAATATCCAACTTAAACCAACATGGTTGCAGCACTGAGCAGCAGTTGACCTAATTATAGTGGAATTTGGAGCCTTCTGGAACTTAAGTTGTGAGCTAGTGTCCTCAAGTCTTTCACTGTCCAGAAAATCCTGCTGACATCTGTCTCAGGGAGTGACTCCGAAAACAAAATCTACTGTGCCACAAGGCATAAACGTTTAAAACAATAAAACAATGCTGCCGGTATTTTATTTTATGGTTGACTAGCAGTGAGGTGTGCACAGAGAGAATATAGGAAGATCGATAAAATGAACACCAATTATCTTGAGAAATTATTATTTATTATTCCAGTCTTTACTGCGATCTAGACAGCATGGGCCTTTGCATCAAGGCCCTGATTCATGGTTATAATCTCCCTACGCTCCACTGTCAGACTGCGTTCATTGTTTTTTTTCACGTCACTCTGTGTTAAAACAGGCTTCCCCAGTTCTTCTTCAATCTCAGACTGTCCTCATCACAAGTTCCTTCACACGACATAGTCCGTGCAAGGCCACTGACCAAAAATAGCACAACGCACATTCTGCACTTCACTGTTCACTCTCATCTAATGAGGTCAATTAGCTGCGAGTGTATGTAAATGGCAGCAGTGAGTGTGGACAGGCATTGTCCAAAGTGGAGTGCAGACAAAGGTTTGCATGATGACAGCTAGGGAATCTTAAGTGAGTAGAATGTTATTATATTTGCTGGAATGTGTAAAGGGTGTGGATTTAGGGAAAGAGCATAGTTGTGCAAACATTCAAACATTTGTCAGTTAGAAATGATTGGGCTAGTCAAGGGCTTGTCTCAGGTGGAGATATTTGTGACAAGTGTCATAGCAGGAGTGACAGGTTAGGAGGTGATTCACACAAATTTAAGGACATAAAATCTGCCAATTATGTATTTAAGACTTTGTTGTCTTTTACAAAACACATACGTACCCACGGTCTCACAGATCTGTGACTATAACTGCACCTTAGATCACAATCGGTGTGAAAGACAACACATTACGCTTGAAGGTATGGTGTGGTTTTAATCAGCCTGTCCAATAGCCATTATAATAATGATTAGACTTGTTTTAGCATGCCATAAAAAACACCAGTTGTTGACTTAGCAATCACACCCAAACCAATACAGGCATGCAGAACCACACTGAACGGAACAAAGTTGAACGCACCGCTGCACTTTGCACTGGATACACAGTATATGTGAGCGTTAACAATCCTGCCCTCCCGTCTTTAGATAGAATTTCAGTGTTTGGGGATCAGAGGTGTATGTCGCCTGTGTGTCCGGCACTACCGGCTGTCAGACGCTGATTTGACTCGATAACTACTTCCAATGATGGTTAAAAGGTGCAGCAACATTGTTTGCATGTATGCATAATTTATTGGAAATGAAGGCAAAAAACAAAACAGGTATGACAACATTAACAAACACACCTGTCTTTGTCAACAGGTAGAGGCAAACAAGAGCAAACGCAAACCTCAGCGTCAACACAGTATATGTAATATGTGATGTCATTCCCTTACCTCTCTGATTTCTTGGGAGATGGTGTTCAGACGCTCGTTCTCAGACTGGGTGTTGGTGAGGATGTTACGTGTCTGACGGAGCTCGGTCTGCAGCTCCAGGACCCTCTGCTCGTAGTAGGCCTCCTTACAGGCCGACTCCTGGATAAGTGACTCCTCACGGCTCTCCCCATCTGCTGCCACCTTCCTTTGGTTGGAGTAGGCCTGGCCAAAGGCCTGGAGATACAGGGAAGAAGAAGACAATGAAAATCAAAGGATGAAAAACTAACTCACTATTATAATGATGGCTTTCAAAATTGAAGAGGACAAATGTTCATGGTGTGAGCTGGTCATTTTCAAATCGACAATGATCTACCGTAATTTTGTTTTGGACAGTGGGCTGTTGTTCAACTTCCCAAAATATTATAATCCTTCTGAAATAAACAGTTCTGCTCCATCTAGGCATCATCATCCCATCTTCCTCCATGTGACCCCCATCTCTCTCTTCCTGTACCACAGGACATTAGCCTCCCCTGCATGTGCTCTAAAGTGACTCCACAGTGATATGATAATCTCACAGAAAAATGAAAAAGTGGAGCAAATGGACGAGTGACCGGGTGATCATGTATTCTAATGCTCTTAATACCGTCAGAGCAGAGCAGAGCAAGTGAAGGACACCAGATATTAATAGATTTTTACAATAATTATGGATGCCACATAGGCTTCTACACTCTGTAGGGGCATATACTCTGTGGAAAGACTGTGACTACTCTATCCTCACAGCCCAAGCAAGCTAGCTGAAATCACCCAAGACTTTGACCTTTGCATCTGTGCTGCAATCTCACTTTGCTCTGACCTGCTACCCCCTAACATCTGCACGTGCTGCGGCTGCAGCCGGATTTTCTGTTTGACTGCGTATCGTATTAATCCCAGTAATTCCTTTAGAGAAAGGAAAATCTGGAAATTAGTTTTACCCAAACTGACCTACTTGCAGGGCTTAGACAAATACGTGATATCTGTAAATCTAGTTTAATGGGCTACAGAAGTGCATGACATTACGTCTCGTGCATGGTAGCAAGAATATCTCATTTCAGGAAAGATGACAGTGCAAGGACATAATGTGCAGTTTAAAATTGGGTTACTTAGACAGTGGCATAAGGAATCTTATTTTTATTGACTAGCTGAAAAAAGTACTATCCAAATGTCCAGTGTCAAGTAATACTTGTCAAATATACAGTGAAACCTCGACTTACGAATGCCTATACTTGCGAACTTTTCGAGATACGAACCGGAGATTCAAAATTTTTTTGCTTCCTCTTACGAGTTATGAGTGAATTTAAGATTAATATACCTGGTCTTTTAGTTAAACAAAACTGATGGTTAATTTTTAATAAAATAATTAGTTGCTGCTCTCCAATACAGGTGTAATTATCTTCAAAGCATCCAATGTATTAAAATGTTTTTGAAACCACTGGTTACCATTAAAATAACGACGAAGTTGCATGTGGGTGCCCACAAACACTTGTCTGTCAGTAAACAACTACTGTAAATAACTAATGAAGCATTGTCATCATAATGTCCCTTTCCTCCTCCTGTACCCATAAGGAATGAGGATAATCACATCATCAGTCAACAGCAAGCTGTATAAGAAAGTCATTACAAGGGGCAGGATTAACCCAATCAAACTAGGGGGAATCCCATCTTGGTGCATGGTGGATATCAACGGGACGCCAATCAATCTGATCCATGAGGCCTGTCCTTCAAACATGAGGGAGGAAACCCACTGACCCAGGGTCTTTAATCTTACCCCCCCTAGAATGGGTTTGGGCTACGGTAAAGTTTATAATCTCACATTGAGCGGCCCAAAACCAATTTATAATTCATCTTTAGCTTGGCATATGCTGGTTTTATACAGTGAACATTTAATCATGAATTAATAATCTCTTTGTAAGGCTAAGGTGGTTTTTAGTTACTAACACACTATATGGACTGCACTTTCTCACTTATTTTCATTATGATGATCATATAACGTTTTGATGCTACGTGAGGCGCAACCAATAGCTTGAAAGCTTTCTCCCAGTGCAAGAGCCAGTTTCTGATTCCAGATGAGTGCATACATTATAGACTGAGGTTAGCCACCCTGCTGGGCTGGACTTTTAACTTTAGGCTGTCATGTGGAGATCAAAGCACAACATCACTGTGATCAACAGCAAGATGTGGAAGAGCGGATACCATGAGATGAGCCGACTTAGATCCTCCTTCTTTTTTCTCGGTCTTCAGGATTATAATAGAGGATCTGACTAACATATGATTCACAAAAGGAAACTTAACAAGCATAAATAAAGATGCCTGTGTGGGTGTATGAAATCAGACAGAGGACGTTGCTATGACATTTAAGCTAAGAGTCCATAATAAAAACACAAGTTTCTCTGGTAATGAGGCTTATTTTACACCCAGGGTGTTAAACACGTGTTGCCACAACAGTGCATTCTTTGACAGCAAAGCCTTTAACAAAGACTACCCTTGTGTTTGTGTTGAAACGCAGCACGAAGAGCATTGTGTTATGTTATCCTATAATTTGACAAAGGACCCAAAACCTCAAAGGCAAAATATACTGATTAAAAGGTGGGACAAATCAGGGCTCCTCTCTGCAATTTGACCCCTGACAACTAATGAGAGGGGAGTTCTGAGGGCTAGATCCCCAGCTCATAGGCAAAACTACAAATGGTATAGCAAATGAAAGCAACGGGAATATAAGTCAGAGTTCACTATGGTTTCCCCAGCTCAGAATACTCTTCTGCATGTTCCTAAAATCCTGTGAGTCAGGAGCACAATGCAGAAGGACCTTGGGTCTGTTACTCTAAGGAGAAACCAAAAAAATCAATAACGTGAGAGTTGGAGGCCCTGAGGAGCTGAAGTCGACCAACATCTAAAATCCTATTTTCGATTCCTGTTCTGCTGGCAGTAAGCAGTGTTTGTTGAGGACAGTGAGATGATAGAGGTGTCTCAAGAGAGGTGATTACTGCAGATGCTCTGCGGTGGAGGTTAAAAACTGGTACGGACATTCAATCTAACCCATCCACACATGAGCTGTACACTGGATTTCAGTAACAGGCCAGGGATATTTCAATCAATAAGAAAAGGCTCTTTCGAAAAGCACTGCCTCAGTAGTAAACCCCATTAGAGTACTCAGGATCTGGGGCAAATTCTTATAAGTCATCTGTAGCCATAATTATTTCTTTGTTAAAAATTCCATCCCGTCCCCTGTGTTCTCAAAGCCGGACTTTAAGGGAAACGTAAAGCTTGCCGCAAAAAAGACGAGTAGAAGAGGCAGCCAGAAATTAAGAAATAGAAATATGATTAGACAAAAAAGGGAGTCACACAACTTCTTTGTTGGTCAGCCAGATCAAAACAAGTTGAACTTCCTATCCGTGCAATCGCAGTGCGTTAGTATAGCCTTAAACCTTACAAACCCAGTCTCAGGGACTCTCTGATGATGTTATTTTTATATAAACTGAATAACTGAATAATATTTTATTTAAACTATTTTATATAAACGGATCTTCAACAACATAGAGCCCTTGGAATAAACAAAATTCAAGTCCCAGTGAGAAAATGTCTTTGGTATATAAACAGAAAACATTTTTTTAATCTGACAGGACAAAAATTAAAAGAGGTCAGTGAGATTCCTTCCTTTGTCCGCCCACTGATTATGAGGTATGATGCTGACATGATAATCTCACAAGATGATGCCACAACAGGAAATGGCCTCTCTGCAAAACCAGACAACACAACCGCTGAGATGCAGAACTGCGATATGAAAATGATTCGTGTGAAATAGAGAGTGGGCTTATTTTAAGCAGGAGATTTTCAGACTCTCCTCTTTATGACACAGACAACCAGTGGTGAATGCTGAACAAAAGTTCTGGCGTTGACTCTGGATGCCAAAGCTGTGCTTCAGCTACACTGAACGCTGGTCAGTGTTAGTGTTGTCAGTGTAGGCGACTGCGGAGGAGGAGAGGAAAAAAAAGAAAAAACAGCCACTGGACGGTTTTTCCTGCCTCGTGAATCACATCTCACGTGGCATCGCAGTCATCTTTCTGTCTCATCTGTGTTCACAGGCCACTGCGCAGCCAGGCACACTGAAGTGGCAAATAGCTTTGAGTTGTGCGTTGAGTCTATATTTAGATGTTCACTATCAACTGTTAACAATACAGATCATTAGGGCATAAGGTAAATAAAAGGCACAAACAAATGGCTTCCACAAACATACAAACATCTGTATGACCCATCACTGCAGGCAGCCCCAGTATGTGCAGTGTGGCTTTTGAAACTGATATCCTCACTTTGTTATGTCTCCATTGGCAAGTATTCATGTTTGTGCGATGAATACAGCCTGACTCAGGCTGAAACACTGTATGCTTGTTTTAGTTAACTACAGGCACTGTTGCCGATCAGTGCCAAATCCAATACTACTGCCTATAATGTTTAACAGGAAAGCTAATTATTTACTCAGACTTTACTCCTCAGTGGACAAATAGGATGGAAAAGGAAAAGAAAGAGACTTATCTAAGGGAGTGATCTAAATTCTCTCCTTACATCTTACTGAATGTGTGTCAATGTCGGCACATGTAAACTTGAACTTACTACACAAATTGAGAAAAAAGTAATTCTAAACATTTCAGAATTTTAGATTCTAATAAATAGAGAGGGGAAAATGTGTGAGGGGTTTTATGTGCTAATAAGAAATAAAAAAAACCTTTTGAATGTGAGCAAGATGTGGAAAAGGGAAGCAGAAATGTTAGTTGCTGCGTGGCACGTATCCACATTGATTCACTGCATAGCACAGAGCTATGTGCAAATTAACACACACAGGCCTGGACAGTTTCACGGACACACATACACATATCCCCTTTCCTATTTTCCCAGTGTGCCCTGCAGTCTGCCGTACTGCAGCACCTGGCACTGTAGCTGCGTCAAATTTTCCTCCCCCTTCTGAGATAATGGAGGAAGAGGCAAGAGTTCAAAGCCTCATAGGGGTCCCACCAGCACATGCAGGCACAGACTGAATGCTGAAGGCAAAAAAAAAGCAGACGAACAAAATACAACGACCGTAACGATAGTATAATGAAAACACAGCTTCGTAAAACATTACCCATGTTATTCTAAAAGACATATTCACCTAAAGATAAACTATTTAGCTGCATGTGGCTGATTGCAATACTCATATCATGAATCTTGAAGGACATGAGCTTCATAAAAACAACCGACAAGATAATGCGAAGAGCAGATACAGCTGTTGGGCAAATGTTGCCACATGCAATTAAATAACAACAGGAAAGGATCTCACACACGTCTCTGTGTATTAGCTATGTACTAATAAGACTAGTGAGGCCCTCGACATGCATCACTGAAGACGTCGTCCCCAGTTTGAAAAATATTAGAGTCTAATTAGGCTGCTAGAGCTCAGTAATACAAAATCTCAAAATGAATTTTCCCTGCTGACATCAGGCTGGACTGATGTGGCATTAGTTTGGTATTTCATCAGTTCTGGCAGGGGAATATTTTATTCCAGCATCACATGGGTCATTAATTTGAAGCATTCAGAGTCAGCATTACAGAGTCTGTGTGAAGATCATCTTTGCTCAGATGGGAACACGTGTTTGAACATGCGGCTAATCTGTATTCATTACACGCTGACAGAGGCCAGAACTAGGAAAACTACCACCTTCATGAGGTGCAACACCTGCACAAAGAGCACAACCAAGCCGCTCACCGCCATTATCGTGTCTATGTCAGCCTGAAGGCTCTATGCTGTGGGTGTTCATGGACGAGCTTTCATGTTATTACAGAATAAAAACAGTCATTATGCCTCCAGCAGTGCGCTTAAGAACCGGAGCACAGTTTATTTAGCCTTCAGACTATATGACATATAATAGTGGAAGCAGCTTTGAAATGATACAGAATAGGGAACAGGAAAAGGTCAATTTCATTCCACACGAGTGAAATCCACAACAAAGCCTAAAAACAAACCAAGTGTTAACATTTACAGAAAAAAACAGAAGGATTCCAGAGAAAGTTTGTCTTGACTTGGGTTACTGTTTTTGATTCTTTCTTCCACAGCTTTATATGCAGGTTCCTAGCGTATTGCTGCTAAGAAGACCGCTCTCCAGCTTTGTTTATCCATACTGAACTCATTAAACTGGCTTACAGCATATCAGCATTCCTGAATCCAACAAAACAGCGATGGGAATCCTTTCCTTTACACATCAACTCAGCTGTGTGAATACTGAAGATAGAACAGCACTGCCCCCATTTCATGTTTGTACCTTTTATACAGAACAGTGAAGCCAAAAAAAGGTGAAACATTCCCAACTTGAATAGTCTGTCTAAATGGAAAAAGTCAAAAATTTGTCTTTTCACTTGTCTTTTCTTTTTTAAATTCAATGGTGGCTGGCAAACAATTTAGAATAATGAATTCTCTGCATTCACAACCTCAGTCATTTGCAATGCAAAGTTTGTCTTATCTGCCTGTAGTCACCCTGCCAATTCCCTCCTTCCAGACTGTGTCTGGATGAGAATCTCCCAGGTCCACGCGCCAGCACCCCAGGGGAACATCCGTCGTTATGGTTACTATGGCAATTACAGTGACAGACTGAAAAGCAGCCAGTAAAGGCAGGGCAAAGGGTGTCACAGACACAGATGGCTGTTTAAGAGCTCAGCCTTGCATAGTCTGCTCTCCTCTCCCTTTCCATGGCTAAACTCCTAACCCACCTCCCATTCTTCATCAACTGAAGACTAGTTTGCACAATGAGCATGTTGACCTGCACTTTCAAATTCTTACTGTATTATGTTGCCCTTTGTTTGCCCTTTGTTGCTGTTTCTGCTCCATGTTGAAGGCAGCCGTCATTTAAAATAAGACTGAGTTTTCATTTTAGTATATATACACACTACCTTAAATCCCAAATGAAACTGCTCCCTCTGGAACCTTTACATACCTCTGCCACAGTTGAATGGCCTCTTTTTCACAGCCATAAATGACAGAGTAGGGGAGCAGCTGGGCACAGGCACACACATAAACACATGTGCATGCATTTGTGAACCGACTGACACCCACACACATGTGATTTCATTTTCTTCCAAAGTCCAAGGTCGGATTTGCAGGAGGAAGGGGGAAGGAAAACGCTTTCAGATAATAATCCATTTGTTTGTGCTTTCAGATAATGGAGAATGGCTTAACCTTACCTACACAATTTATTAGATAAGTGTTGTTTATTATACTCTAATGTGTTGCCCCTCGTCATCCTGGACTCATCCATTAGTACAGAGACATGTTAATCAATCAGGCTGAGAGAGTGACAGGGAGGGGGAGGGATTGCAGAGCTTTTTCAATATGGTTTTCGTTCTACAACTATATACAAATATAATGTCATTTCGCACCACTTTGGGGAAAAACAAGGCTAAAAGCATCTTCCAGTGGCATCAATGTGCTGTCCTTAACTCCCCTCTCCTATCTCTCCATTCATCCTCCCAGACTCATTGGATGGTCTCTGGAGATAGTCCTGCCCTTGCCCCCAGCCAGACGGAGACTAACGACCTCCCTTCTGCATTTTCAATAATTTAAACCTGTATGTGACTGTTTGACTGCACATTCCCTCGACCACTCAGGTTAAGTCAAAGGTTAGGGCAGCAAGGCTTCCACAATGAGACAAAGTCAGTCAGAGGAATGAGTTGGGTGCTCAGTCGCCTCACTAATTTCAAGCGCATGACAAATCTTCACATCTGTGTGCAGTGTCTGATTACAGTACACAAATTGTTGCATTTTATTTGCATGGACAACAAGTTATCTCAGTCCATGCTCAATATACCTTATGCTACAATACCCAATATTCAAGGAAAAATAATAGAATAAAATCAATACTTGGCCAAAACAAAATGACCTAAAGTGTTAAAGTGAATATTGCACAAATACAAATAAATATGATAAAGCAACCCAAAAGCGGTTTGTTATGTTATATTTGTACAGAAACAGAAAATATTTTTTATTTAGCACTTACACTCGTTACACCTATTAAGAAAGGAACCCTTTTGTTCTCCCATCTAAAATAGACCAAGCTTGTTCCCACAGGAAAACCTTCCATTGCCCAGTTCCCCCTCTCACAAAACCTCTCTCCCTTTCTATACCCCCATTTCATAAGGACCCCCTGAAAGACTGGCACACATCCAATTAAAACCCACCTCTCCTTGCTCCCTCTGAGCCCAAACTCTAATGCTGTTATTGCTGTATAGGCAGCCCCCCCAACTGACTATACAATTCTTGCCCCCCTCAACCCCCACCCCCTTTTATTTCCATTCCTGTTATACCATGCCTAAGGGTATCAAAGCATCGACTCCATCAGACCTGGGAACACTGTGACAGGGAGACCCAGACCCACTAGCCTGTTTATATAGGAGCCTGGGGATTGAGGAGGAGGATGGTGGCAGGGAGAGGATATAGTGTTTATACCCTCTCCATGCTGTTCTCTGATTGCACTGTGGTGTTAAAAAGTCAAAAAGGCCCCCCGGCGAAGGGACAACCCTTTTGGGTTCCCTAATGCGTGGCCTATTAAAACAAGAAGATTCCTTTCAGAATCTTCCTCTAGTTTAATTAATTTAGGTGAGATGGGAGACCCTCATCAGGATAATTGAGATGAGCAGACTATGTAGAATTTCAGAGGAACTAGAGATGGGTGTGCTAGAGCATGTAAACAAAGCGTCAGGATCTCATCCTGGGCCTCTTCATCAACTGCATCAAACAAGAGAATCCCCTGGAACAAACCACAGAGACGCAACTGCACAACAAAACTCCTCTTAAGTGACAGGATATGGGTGTGTGTATCTCAAGGGGGTGAGGGGGGGTGGGGGGGGGGCACACGCCATCTGTCCACTTATAGCTACCACCAGTTCATTCCTGCTTGTCCTGTATAGTGATTTATTTCACACACATCTCTTATCTTTTGTTTTTCTAAGCATATTTTCACGAAGTCAACGTACTCAAGAGGCAAAACTCTACTTAGCCCCTAACCTAAGTACATATATTTAACACTGAATGTCATGCTCTGTCACTGCTGACGAGGTAAATAGAAAAGAAAAGGCAGAACAAAAATTGTTGAGTTTATGGGAAAAGCAAGGATCTTCCTCTCAAATAAAATAAATCTTTATTGTTGAGGCATCCCTCATCCCTCATGTTAAACATAGCTGACAGTGGTGACTTGTCTCATGCACCTCATGTGGTCACTTCCTGATCTGCTAAAAGGTATCCGGAGTGATACAGTGAGCCATAATTCAATAGCTTTTCCCAGCCAGACGCCTTGCAAGTAAACAGGATGCAGAGCGTGGGGGGGGGCAGGGAAGGTGAGCTTTGACTGGCTTCAATAGAAGGAAGTAACTCTTTAGCTTTGACTAAGAAATTTGGCTAAATGGAGAACCAGGACTCAAATCAAAACATCATAGAAAAGCAATAGTGGCTTTGGCATTATTCATATGAGAGTGTCATTCTGTACTTGATTGGGTTCTGTAACAGAAAGAGATGATATGTGGACAACCAGATACAGAGTACATGCTTAATATAAAGACTCCTAAATAAGACCGACGCACACCAGCTTGAAAACATCACAAATGTATACTCTACCCACAATCTCAGCTGATTCACCTGTTTATGTAAGACACCAGAGTATCAGTATCACATGTGATGTAACATGGTACCTGAAGGTACAAAATGGGTACAAAGAAAGATAGTATTACTGTGAAGGAAACCTAACACACTGGATAATGTTTTTTTCACAGACTTTGTCAAACGTCCCCACCAATAACCACACACAAAACAATAACATAAGCATAGCCAATTTTTTTTTTTTAACTTCATCCTATTTCTGGCAGAAGGCGTAAAACCAAGGTGTGCTATAGGTTTAGGGAAAGAAGAGACAATAAACTATACCAAACACTGACAAGTAACCATTGTGTTTCTTGCACAAAAGGACACCCCATGTGAGTGTAGATCAGCTTCTATGTGATATAGATTTATAAACATTTACAGTCATTATGCAGAGTCAGAGCATGGACACTGGATGGGGGTCTATTGCCTGAGCGAATCATGTCCTGGACCACTGCCTGATCCAGCTCTAGTCTCCAGTATTTGGATTAAACTGCTAAACTCATGACCCTGCTGGGCCGCCATACCATTTCTCACTATGCACTTTTGACTTCTGTGAATCTTCAAAAGAAGAAATGATATAGGTAATTTCTGAATTAATACATTCAACTGTTAGTAATAACTGTAACTGGCAGTTTTATAGCATAGAGGATGAAGTAAATCTTTGTTTTCATGGCTTTTCAACTATGTTTGTGTGAAATTATCTCAGAGTTACCTAATAACATCATCCCTACTGTAGCCAGAAGGCCATGTTTCAACGTGACATGATGACGCACACAAAATTAGACAAGGGAAAATACTGCCAAGAACAGTCATTGTACTGTGCTCCTGTTTCAGGAGACAACACAACCATAGGACAGGCTTGGGGATTAACTTGTTGTTTTATTAGGGAACCTAAGTCATGTTCATAGGAAATAAACTACTACATACTAGAGTTCTAAACATATGTTTCCCTCTATACCACCCCCTATGACCTTACAAAGAAATTACTCTTCATATACACACACTTCCCAAACACTCTGCACAGTAAACATTACACCCAGAAAGCAACCACTAATGCTTGTATTCCTTTAAAAAACTGCCAAAATATTCAGCTACCTTATTGTATTAGTGGTCTGGACAACATTTTCAAATCTATACTGAGATAGCAGAATGCCTTGCCAGGCCTGACAGCACTCAGAACAGACTGCTAGGCTTGGCAGCCAGTGGAGTGGGGAGAAGAGGCCAGTTTCCCAAGAACACCAGACAGCCTCTGTGCAGCATTAACCCAAAATGCACCTACCTGTCGCTGGCTATGGCCAGGCTTATATGTGGCCAGACCTGGCAGACTCCCAGCCCTGTGGATCACAGCTGGGATTCATCCTCTTAGGCCCCAAGGGTAAGAGATTTCAGACTTTGTTTAGTGCCACGATTACCCCTAAACTGCAGTCTTGTTGTCTGACAAGATATTATGGCTAAAACGGCAGATCAGTGTACCACAAAACAATGCTCAAAGGTAGCTGCTAGGTCAGAAATAGAGGCCGTATACATAAATAAACAATGACTGAGTACATTTCCTTCATAAAGCCCTTAATAAGCACTTGGAGCTTATGATAAGTTACCATACTGACTGAAGTCAATGAGTAGAGTGGGATAAAAGGAAAATTTATGAGTGAGAAGTAAGCAGCTGTTGATGAAACATGGCCCAGAGTGGCATTTTAATAACACGAACCCGACTTTATTTATGACTCTTCATACAAGGGACCAGATGGGTTTTGTGTCCTCCTTGTATTTTTTTTTACTGACATCCAATCAGCATCCAACCCATTTAACACCACGGCAGGCTTAGAGTCATACCAGATATCTTTGTTTAAGGGCATTGAGATATATCCTTTAGTGATCTGCCATTTCAAAAGAGACAAAAGTGACCAATCCTTTCAAATGTAGGCACAATGCAACGCCTCTCTCTGGCCGTCCTTTGTAATACACTATGTTCTGCTGGCATTTAACCCTTTTTCCCATCTGTGACACCCAAGACCGGTTAACCCCACTGGACTCGAACACACAAAGGGCCAGTGAGCCGACCACAGAGAACCCCGGTTTTACTGAGCTTAACAATATTTAGGGTTCTGATTGTCTGTTTGAATTCCACAACGCAGTGCACGGCTGATGCTACACCAAATCAAGCGTTGCAGCGAAGGAAGAGGGTCTGTGGGTGACGACACGTCAGTGTGGTCTCTGATACTTGTTGCAAAGCAACAAGGGCCCAAGAAGCTCAGAGTCTTTGTTAAAGTCTCACTGCCACTACATGTCTTTGTAAAAGACAGGAACTGAAATAAATGAATAAAATAAAATAAAATAAAATAAAATAAAATAAAATAAAATAAAATAAAATAAAATAAAATAAAATAAAATAAAATAAAATAAAATAAAATAAAAGTTTTCCACTCTGCCACAGAATATACCCAGGACACTCTCCTAAGAACTGCATTTACAGAGGTGTGTTACATGTTGTCATCGGCGATTGGCTTAACTTAAGAGTATCAACAACAGCTGAGGAAACGTCACCTCACCATCACCTGACACTGCTGCAGTGTAGAGTAATGTCATTAGCTACTTTACCATGTGACTACAACTCTTCTGTGTGTATGATAACTGGGTAAAAGTCCACACACACTTGACGACATCTTCATTAGCAGGACGGAATGCAAGGGCGCACTTATCAGAGCTCTGTCTGAAGACTGAGCAGCTTATTGTGTAGAAATCATAATTTGCTGTCTTAAATATTTACATACTGTGCACTACGGCCAAATTAAATGACATGAGGACAATTTGTAAAATCATAATACATGACAATACAAGTGGATCCACTTGGTCTTAGCATTGTTACAGTGCGGTGGTGGTCCATCTGACTCATATTCAAAGTAATATAGTGTAATATACAAGCAGATGGTTTAATGCCAAATAAGCACAATTTACACTTGGAAAAATAGTTACTAGATACAGTCAACCTTGTATTTTATAATAGAATAATAGCAGTTTAACTAGCAGAATGCATACTTCGAAAGCAGCACCTACGAAGGAAGCAGCACAACTACAAGGTTACTAAGCAACAGCAGTGCACAGAAGTCCTCCATCTTACAGCATCAACAAAAGCATGTAAGTGTGGGTCTGTCTGACAGTGAATACAAGTGTCTTGTCCGAAGGGAGAGCAAGAAGGTGAGGGTTGAATAAATGGCAGTGGATGTTTGCTTACTGGCATGATGAGTTACGACTGTCTCTGTCCCCACCAACGAAAAATAAAGTAAAAACACACAAATCTGGGGGTTTGTTTTTGGGTTGTGTTTTTGCATGTCAGTATGAAAAAAGCTTGGGGTCACTGGCGAAGAGACAGTGTTGAGCTACTACATAAATCTCCCAGATAATCTGTTACAGTCAGTGGAAGTCCTTGAAAAGAAAAGAGACACCCAAACACTGCTGTCAATAGTGTCAACAGTAGCCATGTACTTAAGACAGCTTGACATTTGTGCCTGAACAAATCAAATACATTCTTTAACAACAGCTACAGACAAAGCAACCATGGGCAGTTTGACCTGCCTATTATATATAACATTTGTCTTTTTACAGTACCTTAAATTACCATTTCTATCTGTGAGAGGAAATCCACAATGAACTTTATATTTAGTATCTTGTCTTGTCTTGTGTTTGTTCCTCATACAGGCTGTTCTCTGACAGAAAATAAAGAGGAAGTAAAAGGGGAATGCCAGAAGGATGTTTGTATTTCTTGTGTGATAGCATCACTTCAGCCCTTCATATGGAGGCTGGGTTTAAGGGGGATGGGTGGAAAGATAAAGGAACATAGCTGTGGTCTTGCAGACGTTAACATCTGATCAGTGATCTACAACCAGCATAACCCAAACCCAGGGCAAAAAGAAAGACCCCCGGCAACATCTTTGAGTAAACAATGGAGTTTATTGCCCCTACAGATGTGGGTTTGTGCTCCATTATCACAAAGAAAGAAACATCAGACCCAATTCAAGAGTCCAACCACACTCACAATGAAAAACCACAAATCATCAAAAAATATCCCAGATTTTTTTTAATTCCCTTTTTTTGGTTTGTTGCCACGGTTACACTTTCAAATTGTTTTCAGTCTGCTTGTTCTAAGTCACAGTTTTTCACTGTCATTCCTCAGTAGCAGAGCTCGGCCTATTTGCCAAAGAAATCCGTGGGAATCTGAGAAGGAGTTGTTGAGGCCTCCCTGAGACCTCCTCCTCCTCTCGGCAATAGCAACCACTAAACAGAGAGCCACTGGATGATAGACAGTTGAAAACATCTCTGTGTATGTGTCCCTCCCCTGAAAAGCACAAAACCCCATGGGAGCGATGAGCAGATTTTCAGCATAGCAGGAAGGGGTTTACCACAAAGTCAGTTTTGTCAACTACGGGTTGTCTTACACAGGAAGAACCCATATGTCCAAGGAGGATGTGAGCAACAATGAGCAAGCCAGTTTCAAAGTGGGAATTGTGGACACAGAAAGAATCAGAGGCCACAGCTGTTGACAATATTGTGTGCCTTACGTCACCTTAAGGCCTCACACATCTAATTTGCGAGACACTGACAAACTGTCGTACTCGTGCAGAAAACAGAGGGGAATAAGTCCGACCACTGTTGGGACAAACACACACTTCCTTTATCTGAGTCTGGAGCCCAGCTTGAACCGTCACACTCAACATTCTTTCCATTCCCAAAAGGCCATAACTGATCTGGTTTCCTCTACAAGTGATTCATCCCACTCTCTCTCTCTCTGAGCGGGAAGCTTCAAAATTCAAACAGACTCCCGCCCCTTCCTACTAAACGAGTACTGCTTGTTTGAAGAGGAGGGCACATTGACAAGATACCTGAAGCAGACATGTAAAGGTGCAGGTTTTACATGTGATCTTAATTTGTAAATATCTTTTTGACAAGTCAAGCAATGTACAGGGAACAGGAATTAGATGAAAAATAAACAACACAGAATACAAGCGACTGCTTTTTATGTCCCATGCCAAACATGTTTTGCTTTTACATCCCCAGTGAAAATAGTGCAGATGCTTGTGATTGGGGTCATTTATGAATACAGATGTGATGAAGACGTCACTGGACTCAGGGTGGGAAGCACACCTGGTCTCCACCAGCTGTGAGCCATACAGGAATGTGCTGAGTTGGGGGCATTAGGAGCTGCATGAATAAATAAAGGTAGCAGTGCAGTGGGGACACCCCATGTAAAGAGGGGGTGGGGTGGATGAGCAGCCTACAGAAGGAGCATCCCTCCCTCATCCTGCGGCTTTGACCTTGCAGTACTGTATATTAGGCAAATTTCTATAACATGACTGACGCCTGACAAATATAACAGACAAAAAAAAAAAACAAGTCCCCCCACTTAGGACCATGAAATGATGGGAGCATACAAATACAATAAAAATGGAGACGTCAAAGAAAACAGTATTTACTGTAACAAACCCACACACCCATAAAACACTAAAAGCGAGTGGATATTATGATTTCCTATATCACATCCTGTGATTTCCCACGCACGTCCTACCTCTTTCAGCTGATCCAGCTCCTGCCTCACGGCCTCATACTCCATCTCCAGGTCATCGTACTGCTGCTTGAGCTGTTGCTTCTCCTCCAGCACCGCCAGCCCGTACTCCGCCGCCTGGATCTTCTCGTTCGTGGTCTCGCTCAGCTCGCGGGCGAGACGCTCGATCTCGGCCCGCATCCACTCCGGCCTGGCCTCCAGCAACAGCATAGCGTCGGGGTATCCCTGCTCTTCCACGGACATCGCAGCCACCGGTGCGTCGCGCGCCAGCTGATGAGCGACAACTGGGGATGTCGCGGCGTCTTCAAGCGGTGTAACCTTGAAGAAGAGGTGCTCAAATTCGGCGGTATTTAAACTGCATGATTGTTACGTCTGCGCTTTCCGTTGCTGGTCTTGTTTCTTTGGTCATGAAGATGACTGTGGTCTGTTTTCTCCGACGGGGGAGCTCGTCGTTGCCTCTTATTGACGCTCCATCGCTGGAGTCCTGCGTTTGCTTCTCCTCTCCCCCCGGCTTGTCGGAGCGACAACTGGAGCTGGAGTGCCGATTGCCAAAAGACAGGATATACAACTTCTGCCTCTTACTTTCAAAATAAAACGCTTATTGACAAAATAGGTATAGTGCTATGCTACTGTTGTTAAGATATTTTTATGATGTACACGCTTATATATAATCAGTATGTATCCAAACGAGGAATATATACAGTCTAAAAATTGAATGATATATACGAAAATGTCGAAACGCTTCTCTTTTAGTTTGAAAAGTAAGTCGTTTCTTTTCCGGTAAGTTCATGCTACGGACACCGGCTTGTTTGAAACAGCTGAACGGGCTGTCTGCGGAAACGACCTACACCTACGCAACCAGTTGGGGCAGCGCTGACGCAGCCGCAGGGCTTCTTGGTAAATGTAGTGTTATTTGTACAGGCAGTCAACGACAGAGCCGCCTGCCTGCGCCACGAGAAGAACTCGTTTCCCGATAGGCTTTGTTCATGTGCTTATGTGGAGCACGGAAATCATTGTCCCAGCAGTCTGCTGTCATAGAAATAGAACGAACAAACAGGTTATCGGGTCCCACGAAGCAGCTGCTACGTGTGTATCTGCTTCCACCTGCCGGAAGAAATTATAAACTCACATTTTCAGTTTAGTCCTCCATATTGCATTCACTTACACACATCCATACATGAATACGTAGGCTACATTTATAAATACATACACAAATACATACAAGTTGCTGTACACTGAACACTTGTTCTAAGCTATATAATCAACTATTTTTCTTTATGTTATTTATTCTTCATATATTTATGATCTTTTCCCCAAACACAACACTTCTATATAATGGAAAAGGAAAAACTATATTTCTTATGCTAAATACCTAACACTATCAAAGCCATATCAGAACTTGGGTTGGATATTAACAAACCATGAATTCATTCATTCATTCATTTTCTACCGCTTAATCCTTTTCAGGGGCGCGGGGGGCTGGAGCCAATCCCAGCTGACATCGGGCGAGAGGCAGGGTACACCCTGGACAGGTTGCCAGCCTATCGCAGGGCCAACATTGAATATATATACAGACAAACAACCATTCACACTCACATTCACACCTATGGACAATTTAGAGTGGCCAATTAACCTAACCCCCATAGCGCATGTTTTTGGGTGGTGGGAGGAAGCCGGGGTACCCAGAGAGAACCCACGCAGACATGGGGAGAACATGCAAACTCCACACAGAAAGATCCCCCGAACCAAGATTCCAACCAGGGACCTTCTTGCTGTGAGGCACGAACACTAACCACTGGCCACCATGCTGCCCTCTGTATTACTTATTAGTTTAATTAAGTTTGATTGTGTCCAGTATTCTATGTTTGTTTTTCTGTTTTATACTTTTGCCTGTCAGTATCAGATGGTTAAATCTTGACTCTGTACTTCCCATGTATTCATCATGGTAAGACTTGTGAGATTTGCCATAAAATCACATGCCTGTGATTTCCATAGGCCCTCATCGAGTCCTGCACGTCATGCATTTATCATAGAATGATGACAGAATGTTTGTTCCCTTTCTTCATATTCAGTGCTGACATCCACATTAAAATATTATAATTATGTGAATGTATAGATCAAATGATCAAAACCATGAAAAAAATAAAAGAGGTGCATATGGAGTTATTTCTTTAGCATGTAGGATCAACATTAATCATTCACAATCACATTGCATTAACACAAGCAGAAATCCAAAGTCGTGTCCATATTATAGGAACTATAATATGAGGAATTATTCTCATTAAGTTCACATAATTCACTTGTGAGTGGGATATCTTTGACTATACTTTTTGTAGCTCGATATTTTTGATGTCTAAAAAGGTTTCTATCCTTCCTTTGGGATTATTGGATTTGAAATCTCTCCAAACGCTGTACATCATAAACTCTCTAACCTAAAGCTAACCAGCTTTAGCAAGGTGTAAGGTAAGCCAATCAAATCTACTTGTTAGAAGTCTCACTATTTGTAGCAGCAGAGAAGGAGGACGCAAATGTAAGTAGGAGAGATTTCCTCTATACCATCTCATAAGAAAAACCTCATATGTATTTGTACTTATTCACAACAAACACAGTCAACATGATAAGATTCTCTTGCAGTGAATAGTTTGTCAAATGTCAACTAATGACAATGTACAAATTAACAACCAAATATGTAATAACAGATCAATCTCATAACAGTCAGAAGGCAGTGGTGATGTTGCCATAGTTTTACTAGTTTTCATTGAGGAGTGGGTGCTCTATTTTATACCTAGACAGTAATAAGATTAGTAGTCTAATCCAGGAGGAGTCAGGAATAGCACTACACTCTCCCCAGAACAGACGGAGGAACCAATGGCTTCTTGGATGTAATTACAAAGGACACAATCTCTGTACTTCTTCAACATGCTCTTGAGGTTAACACATTCCCACATTTGATTCACCGTCCTGGTGAGATTTCTGAAAAGGATCCTGTGGATACTCGTATCACCCCTCCCCTGCTAAACCGAGATAATCTGAGACGAATCAAGTCAAGCAAGGCCATGGGATTGACTTCCCACAGACCGCGAGATGAATGATAACGTCAGAGCTGTGGAGGCTGATGTCAGAAATGCTGGCAACTGTGGCTGTGAGCGTTATAAGATGGTGGTTACACGGTTCATGTCTTGTTAAATACAGGTAAATCATTTTGTTGTATTCATTGTTAGGTGGGTAGTATTTTTATCTTTAATAGCTAAATCACAGTTGTTTATTTTTGTACAATGGAAGAGATTGTGAAATTCTGTACTGTTAATGGATACTTAAGGTTAAATCTCTCAGCAGAGAACAGCAGATTATGGTGGAATATGTCCGCTTTACATTTGACCAAGTATGATTATTGATTTTGTATCAACTTTTGTATTTGTAAGCTGTTTTCTTTAACTTGTCATGCAGAAAATATTGGTCAAATATCAAATTCAGAAATTTAAATGACTGTGAACAACTGTTTATTTATGAAAGACATTTTCCAAACTGTGTTTTAGGTTTAATGTAGTTCCATCAGGAAACATATGACAGTGTATATGATATGGTGTAACAAGGCAGATATTCGTGTTCAGGCTCTGCTATGACCGTGGATGTTTGACTGTCGATATGGCACTAAATTCAAGGACAAGAGGTGGAGCTCTAATGGAATACCGTAAGTAAAATTAGCAAAGACAGATCAATAACGTTTACTGACCAAATGTTATTAAACTTTAAAAGGTTGTTTCTATAGTTTTTTTGTTCATATTTAATCAAAATGCTGTGGTAAAAAGTGCTTGAAAAGTAGCTATTTTTATTTTCTCAATGCCTCGATGACAGCCTTGCAATGCCAGACAATGATTAGATGTGAGCACTCAACACAGAGGATCTTAATTATGTGGCTAATTGGCTAATTGATGATGACAGCCTACAATTCAGTCATAAAAAATTAGAATGTTTCTGATACAATTCGGATTTCTTTAGCTGTAACACTGGTAAAAAAGACTGCTTATCAGATTTTCTTCCTCTCTCCCCCCACCTCCTTAACAACAATATAAGTCCGAGCCCCCAGAGCGAACTACACAATAGTAGGAGAAGCTGTACGATATGTCATCCCTGCACATATGCAATGCTCAATCGGCTGTGGAGGTCAAGCCTGCAAGTATGACAACCCGAATTACTGGAGGGATGACCAACAGGCCATAAAAGGCCTCTACTCATCTTGGTACACCTGTTTGTTCCACTTAAGTCGCTATGATACTACAACAAAACATTATTCTAATATTCATTACATTATCCATATTCTAATGGTTGGATTATTATGCTATACACTCACTAACATTAATGTTTCCTTATTATTTAGGGTTACTGATCAACTTCTTGCCACGTCCAGACCCTCGACACAAATCATTGAGACATACAACATTATTGATCAGTTCAAAAGGTATAGATAACGTCTTTCTGGTCTTGTTTAATGGCAGTTGGCAAACAACGTTTACGTAATATCACCACTGGAGATTAAAATTTTAAAAAATGAATGTGTGCATATCTCTTTGTGTGTGTTTGTGTCAAGGAATGGCATCAAATCCGTGATCAATCTACAGCTACCTGGCGAACATGCCAGCTGTGGAAACCCTCTGGAGCCTGAGAGTGGCTTCTCGTACCGCCCGGAAGTTTTCATGGAAAACAACAGTAAGCCCTTAATGCAATCATCCTTTATAAATTAATTGGGTGCACATGTGTAACAAAATCTTAACCCTTTCAGTTTATTTCTACAATTTTGGCTGGAGTGACTATGGGGTGGCCAGCCTCACCACTGTGCTGGACATGGTGAAGGTCGTGGCCTTCGCAGTGCAGGAGGGGAAGACAGCCATTCACTGTCATGCTGGTCTCGGCAGAACAGGTCGATTTATAAGGAACGGTGTTGTTGCCATGTTTGAAATTTCGACGATGCAATAATTGTGCTATGAAGGTCTTATCTGTCCTTCCCTCCAGGTGTACTCATAGCCTGCTTCTTGGCATATGCTACCAGGATGACTGCTAACCAGGCTATTTTACATGTACGCGCTAAACGCCCTGGTTCCATCCAGACCCGAGGTCAGCTGCGCTGCGTCCGAGAGTTTGTCCAGTTCCTAGCCCCTTTGAGGAGTGTGTTCTCTAGTGCCGAGCCCCAGTCCAATCGAGTCACACTCTCCCAGTATCTGAACCGCCAGAGACACATGCTGCACGGCTCTGAGAGAAAGGAGCTGAGGCACCTACCAAAGATTGTCCAGCTCGTGTCGAGACTGCTCATGGACATTGCAGAAAACCGACAGGTGATTGAGGAGGACATTCTGGAGGCCCCTGATGTTCATGACATAGAATTAACTCAGAGCATGATTGAAAAGCTGGGCCCTGAATTGTTTAAGAAGGAGCCCCGCTTACCAGGCACGCCTACCTTACCCCGACATTTCAACGAGCCACCCATCTTCTACCACCGCAAAAGTCTCAGCTACAGCGAGACCGACTTGAGACGACTGGGCTCACAGCTCAGCCTCCTCGCGCAACCTCTTGGATCCCTGTCCAGGAGCGACGTCGAATTGCCTAGTGCATCCCAGTATCAAAGCTGGAACAGCAACACCTCCGATGCCTCACACAGCTCGACTGGCTCCCTGTGGCAAATCAAGAACGTCGAAAACCAGACAGGTGGATCCATCCTGTTGAAGAGGGTAAAGCAGCAAAACATCCAGCGTACCGGGTCTGTGGGGAACAACGGACCTGGCAAAAAGGGCAGCATGTTGTCCAGATGGAAGGCAGAGCACAGGGAAGAACTGCTGATGAATGGGATGAAGTCTCAGAGAAGTAAGGAAGAGCTGTCAGAGAAGTCCGAGGTGCCCTTTATCACCCTGCAATCCGAGCTGTCCCGTGATGCGAGGAGATTACTGGTGGCACAGGCGCTGGCAGTGGACCTTTTTCTTGACGGTGAAGAAGAGCACAAGAGCAAAGTTTTCGCCTGGCAGGTAAGTCACTGGTATTTGTAGAAATGGAAACCATATACTGAGAAATGCATCAAATGTTATGCAATTCAATTCACAATTGACCTTCAAAGGTCAACTGCTATAATAACATGTGACACATCTGAATAAGTTACGTCAGTCATTTAGAGGAGGACTAAAATGAGTCCCTGGATGTGTGCAGGCAGAGCTGAATCAAGGAGGTGCATGGGAAAGGTTGTGCATGGAGCGGGATCCCTTTATCCTCACTGGCCTCATGTGGGCCTGGCTGGAGCAGCTTAAAGAACCTGTCATCTCCATTCAGGACGCCAAAGCCCTGAATCCCGACAACACTGATGCGCAAACTGTTCTCAACACACTTGACCAGGTCAAAGGTTACCGTGTGGCCATTCACAGTTGACACAACAGTGATCGTTTATAATTTGTTTAGCATTACTCACTGTATCACCTCTTTCCAGGCTCCGAAAGAAACACTAATGTGCATCATTGACTGTATGGCCCATATGCTGTTGATACCAGAAGAGGTTGAAAACACATTCCTGAATCGTGCGATCAAGGCTTTCACCTGGGTAAGACAAACAATAATGAATAAATTGAATGAATTCATTTTCTTAACACTTGTTTAAAACTTCTTAATTGCTTTTAAACAGATGGATTCCAAATCAGAGGAGGGGAGAAAAGTATACAAGTCCATGACAACGGCCCTGAGGTGTGTCCTCGAGGACATGAGATCGACAGCCATCAACGTGGTGGAGACACCCCTGTCTCCCTTCCCTTTCTCATAGGGACTCCCAGTCACGTGTATGACAAAACATGGATGTGGGTGGATAAAAGAGAAAAGGATGCTTTTGTGCCTTTCAACAATGTTTTTTAATATTGCATAACAAGTTTTAAATCATTATGGATAGTTTGTAGTTACTGTTTTATTGCTTTAGCTCAGTGGAGAGAAAAAGCTATATACAGATGACTAGAATATTTTTTGCACTACTACATGCCTTAACCCTGGTCACAATCAAAATGGACAGAGCTCATCTCCAAAAGCATAGTTCTAGAACATTTTCTTAGCAAGTACAATTTATATCACACAATGTTTCAATGCCTTTCCCTCAACCTAGTATATAATAAACACTTCATTATAAAAGTTTAAAACGTTTATAAAACGTTTCTCCTGTCAGCGGGTGGTATACACTGCATGCAGGCCCTTTTCTGTGGGGCGATGATGCTCAGGAGGTGAAAAAATACGATTTTAAGACGTCCTTTCCATCTTGTCCTTCCACTGAGGCCACAACACTGGTGTAGTCACAGGCAACATGGGTGAAACCTCTAGAACACAGGGCACAAAGAAAAAATACGTAACAATATCAGGTAATGCTTACATTCTATCAAACTGAGAGATTAAAAAAATCTATATTCATGTTGGCAGTGATGAGATGCAGTGTACTACTCATGCAGACTGCTGATAGAGCAAAACGCACAATAAGAGAATACACCATACCTGGACATTGTGTGAGAACCTCCCAGTAAATGGTATCTGCTCTCTAGTGTCAGTCCATTGTCGCCATTGTTTTTCCAAGTCAGTACTCGTAAGGAGAGGTCCTGTGATGCTGTCACCACGCGAAATCGATCCTGTCAATGTGAACACACGCCACACAAATTGTTCCTTTTCACACACTCAGACCTTGGCTGTTTTGAAACAGAGGACAAACAAATTACTTCACGAGTGAATGTATTCCAAATGAGAACACAGCTTACCAAATATATGGACGAGATAGGCCTGGTATGCTCTTTAAAGTTTGCGATTAGGGCTCCTTTCAGAGAGTACACCCATAGCTCCTGGTCAGCTGCCAGCACTAAACAGTTGCTGTCCCTGGCTTTGAGAAGGACATGTGAGGACCAGGTATTCAGCGTCAAGGAAAAGGACTCCACCTGCTGGACTAAAATTACAAGAGAGACACAGCCGCATCCACCTTTAAGACTCAAAAAATACAGGGTGTCCACAAAGTCTCTTTACAATTTCAAGAATTGATTAAAAAAGCAAATGAAAAGACAAATCTGTGGAAAATATGAAAAAATAAGGAGTAGATATTGAAGGGTTTTTTTGCCTTATTTAATACACCTCTACATTGTCACCATTAGTTGCACGAAGCACATCGAGAAGGCACTCGAGTTCTTGCCATGCTCGCTGTAGCATAGTGTCCCCAATGGTGGCAATGGTATCAGTGATCTTTTGCTTGCACTGCACAAATGCAATGTGATTAAAAACTACTAAATACATAGAACTAATCTGATTAACATATCGCATCAGTTGCCTTTGTGGAAATGTATTTATTTGGTGATGGTGCATTATAATTTATTCTGGCTCAATCAGTTCTTCAGTTCTAATCTAACTCGCATTGTGGTGTGATCTTCTGTGTCAAAATAGTGAATTGTTTTTTTGTTTTGTTTTTTACAATGTTTCAGCAAATACTAATCTGCGCATATCTCTGTCCTCACCCTGGATCTCTGACTTGTACTTGGTCTTTTTAATGCTGACATCAAAGACAGTGAGGGCCCTGTTGTTTGAGTGCGTGTTGTGGTGGATTATAGCCAGTCTGGCAGGCTGGGTGGGTATGAAGACAGCAGCTTGGCACCCAGTGACTGGCACAGCCTGGCACAAAGGAGATTCGTCCTCAGAGGGCGAGGTCAAACTCTCTGTGTAAATCACCTGGCAACAAGCCCAAGAACGACAACAAAAAAAATCAAAAAAAAGTGTATAGACATTTTGTTGGTCTTATCAATGACCACCTATTATGTCATTTAATGACACAGAAAGTAAAAGAAACACTTAAGCATAGACAAGGCTGTCAAACACACAAAGACACACCTTTGGACATAAACTATCATTCTCCTTAGTTCCAGCTATGATCCATTTCTTGCTTGGCGAAACTAGGAGTATGTTGACTTTGAAGGTGTCACACACCATTATGCTGGACTTCTTCGTCAGCGCTGTATCAGCTAGAGTGCATACTGATCCCTGACTGGTTCCCACCTAGATGAAAATAAAAAGATTGTATTACTTTTCTTTGGCGCACGCGCGTGTGTGTATTACTTCGTATCACCTTGTATTCATTAGTTTTTTAAAAAATCGAGAAACTCTGTGGTCACGTACAGTGAGAAACCAATCATTGTTGATATTGTACTGTAGTAATGTACAGTGTGGAGATGCAACTGAAAACGAGGCCCCCTCCTGACCGGTACGGCCCTGCCAGGTCTTAATCAGGCCCGTGGAGTCGGCTGTGATTACAAGGTCATGCTGTTCATCGCATATTATCTCTGTCAAGGGACTCTGCACAGGACTGCACCACAGAAGCTCTCCCTGATAGACACACAGGAAGAGAAACTGCCACATCAGGTAAATGCCATGATGAGGACCATGTATTGTACTGATGAAGTGAGTTTGTTTCATTGGTGTGTGAAATGAAAAGTATGTATAGTGTTCAACATACAATCAACCTTTGTGTCGCCAAACAAAAACATATTTCTATTTGCTGTAAACACTCAGATGTGACCGATGAGCATGCGTGGTGAAGCTGAAGGTGTTGCACTGACATTTTGGTTGTTCCATGCTCGGACTGTGCCATCGGAGGACGCGCTGCAGACGGTGGCACTGCTGTTCCAATGGTCAGAATCCTGGGCTACAATCGACTTCAGGTACACCAACCCTACAACCCTTCCTGTGTGGAAAAAGCACATGTCAGGTATAAAAATAAATGGGATAAAGGTGGGTCGTGTAAAATTCCACGGCGAAGGAGGAATGGAGAGGACACCTGTGTGTCCTCTGAGACTTTTGCAAGTGTAGCTTCCTGTCCTCCCCTTTGACATCTTCATCTCCAGGTGGGTACGCCGCAGGAAGTAGGTCTTCCACGAATGATGGACGTGTTCACTGCCCAGCACATCCAGATTACAGAAACTCCACCGCTGCAGACACAGCCTCCTGTGGATCAACACGACACATGTGTTTGTTTACATATGATCTGAGCTGAAATCGGGAATCAACTACACACTCCTATTGCCACAACTATTATTCACAAGTGCATCATCCAGCCTCCTTTATATACTGTATTACTTATGTACCGGTATAAGACAACTCACCTCCATAACCAGGGAACGTCTGCAGCCTCGTGCCAATCCTGGAAGTAAATTTTAAATTGTGATCAGGCACTGATTAGACACTTTTTAAGGAAGTTTACTAGAAACACACCGTCTCTTTGTTTACTTCCGCATATCGCACTGCCCTTACCTTACACACGCTTGAAGCAGTGATTAAATCTTCCTCGGTTAGGAATGTGAAAATATGAATGAGGCAATCGCCGATCAGGTGCGCGTATTGCTGGTCCATACTGGCATCGATAAACTTGCATCCCCACCTCACCAGTAGTCTCCCCTACTGTACATGTGATCCCAGCCTGACGCAAGACGCGTTTGCGTCAAGCGTCCAAACAGCCGCCCCCGTCAGTGCGCAGTTGATCAAACCTTTACGGTAAACCGGAAGCCCTGCATCAGTTTAAAACGCTGTCTCACAAATATGGGACAAAGATTAGAGAAGGAATTATTACCAGTACCTTACCACTGATCTACTTATTCCTATGAACAGGAACAGCTGACTACCTTTTTTTGAGTAGACCAATGGCAAAGTCTCCCTGACTTTGATCTCTCTGACGCTCGATTACAGATACTCGGCAGAGCCCCAAACGCACCACCAGATGTCGCCATTGTAAAAGCTAGACGGTCCTGAAAGCGTTCCAGGACACAGGCGCACTTCAGGTCGCGCGCAGCAGATGTTTTAGAACACTGAAGCGCATTAATTTGAACACTATCAACCCAAAGACACACATGCTTGTTTTGAGTTTCATAAACGTGTCTCTAAAGACTTATTATAATTATTCAGTTACTATTATTATAATTTAACCCAATAACTCTTAAAAACTATTCATCGTACTTGTTTTTGGCATGATATTGATTCTCCTGTTTTTCTGTTGTGATTCTTTTTTTTGTTTTGTTTTTTGTTTTGGTCAGATGTGATAATAAAGTAATGACGACTGAAGTAAAAGCAAACTCAGTCACGTGCGCATAAGACACGAGCGTATAGTTACATCATGTTCATCATGACATCAAGAGTCCTGACCCACTTAATAAGCAGATATAACGCCATCTCAATCAGTGAAGGTGTGTGTGTAAGAGAGAGAGAGAGAGAAAGAGAGAGAGAGAGAGAGAGAGAGAGAGTGAGAGAGAGAGAGAGAGAGATTCAGCCCTGGCGGGATTCTTCAGCAGGGCCCCATGTCTCCTGTGAACACGCCCCAGATAGATGAGGCAGATATATAACCGAGACCTGCGGGCTGCAGAGGAACTGTGAGAAAGAGATAATCGCACTTGCTCACCCCAAGGGTTACCTGTGACCCCCCCACCCCCGCCCCCCCACACGATCGCAATGACAAGAGGGGCCACTGAGAAGGGGCCACGCAAAGGGAGTTCGGATGGTACCCGAGCAGGCAGCCTGTGAAAGGTCGACTGGTTTTTGATGCTTTGCGTCCTTTTCGGAGTTCCGCCGGACTTAACCTGCGCTGCGCTCGCTCGGAGAATCAGCCTTATCTCCCACGTTACCCATCAGCTCCGCAGATCGCTGCATGCGACTGAGAGCGGGGCCGCAATGAGTCGGAGAACGCGACGCTGGATTCTAAGAGTTTTACTTTGCCTGGGGATTGTTTATTTGAAAATCGGGTGAGCTGCCTCCATTTGACTAGTCCTCAGTTTTTTTTTTGTTTGTTTTATTTCTCTGTGCACTTCATTGTTCCGCCGGCGCTTTGAAAGACGCGTTTAGTTCACGTTTCCCCGGTTGGTTTATGACAAATAACAGGTTTAGCGACGTCCTGTGCAGGACTTGAACAACTACGTGCTTTTTACCCGACGACATTTCCTTTATTATTATATCGCTGCAAAAAGCACGCTGTCACAAGTACACACACATATATATATATATATATCACCTGAAGGCAGCCTGTTACACAGAAAACTGCATCCTTATCCAGCCTAAGGTTAAACATTTAAAATAGAAGTGCCTCAAAAAACATGTTTATTATTTTTTTTATCATATATTTTTTATATTATATTATTTTAGTTAATAACAAAATACATGCAAATCAATTTGTATGGTAGATGAGAAAAAAATTCTAATAAATGACTGATGGGCTCGGTTCTCGCTCCTATCCATCTTCCATTGACAGTGGCTTCGCGTCGGTGGTGGCCCTGGGTGCGAGCATAATCTGTAACAAGATCCCTGGTTTGGCCCCCAGACAACGGATTATCTGCCAAAGTCGCCCCGATGCCATTATCGTCATCGGAGAGGGAGCCCAAATGGGCATCAACGAGTGTCAGTTCCAGTTCAGGAACGGGCGCTGGAACTGCTCGGCGCTTGGAGAGAGGACAGTCTTCGGAAAAGAGTTGAAAGTGGGTATGTTGCTGTCTGTTAACGTTTGTTTACAGTTTTAGACTCTTTTGAAAATATATTTTTTATTCCAGCAACAGATTAACTACATTTTGTCACCATGTAATCCGATGCGTATTTGTGCGCATTGTGCGTAAATGGCACACCTTACCCCCACCCCACCCCTCGAAAATGTAATCATATAGCTGGTGAACATGATACACTGTCAAAATCTGCACTGGACTAACTTTTTCTGTACATTAATGACCATCCACTTTGTGTCCCTGCATCATAGTATAGGGCATCCTTATATGGAGGAGTGTCATTTACATCAGGCCTAGTTTTGCTCCAGACCTTTCATTGAGTAGAGCTTTCTGAGTGTAAGAGGTATCTGAAGCCAGCACTGTAACAGAGCTCTTGTGAATGTTGGCAGCTTTTCTTTTCAGCCTGACACAGCCTCTGGAGACACATAGTCACTGGTCTTTATCCTGTCTAGTGATGGGTGCTGTGGCTCCCACTGTAAAGATGTGGATCTTACCACGGGTATAAGTTACAGTGGGGGAAAGCCAGCAGAAAGTAGGACTTGAGAGACTTCAATTAGAGAAACAAATTAGCTCAAATCAAGGATCCTGCTCGAACAAAGTTCTCCTGTTAGTACAGATGGAACATGGCAACTCTGAAATCCAGACTGGATTTGTGTGACTACTTTTGTGGCTAATATGAACTAATAAAGTGGAGTAAAGACAAACCCAACACAGAAAAACCCAACAGGGTTTAATAGAGTGTTGGTAGTTGACCACAGGTGGTTTGTTAAAACTATTTTGATTAAAAAACCCAAAAGATATCACTTCTTGTTCCAGCCAGAGTTACAGAAGAATAAATAACCCGAAAACAAAACAAATTGGCTACTGATTTACATACAGTTCAAAAGCCTGGACCAATCGTTGGACCAGACCATCTTGCATGCTGCTATTGGAGAGAAGGGATTAGCGCGTCATATTTCTTAAATAAAAACACTCGTTTTTGACAATCTGTTCGCCTGTGAATGAGTAGTTGCGTGGTCCAAGAGGAGACTGTTTTTCCAAGAGACACGTTTAAAGTCGAATCGTTTGGACAGCCATATCAAATAGATTGGTTTCGCTGATCAGATTAGCGTAGAAGGTGAATGGTTGGACGTGAATGGCATTGTTGATGCCCATTCTCAGTTCGGCTGTGCAGCTTGAATTTTGTTTTGAAGGAGCACTAAGCCATTTAATATTCTAAGTCTGCATTTGAATATTGTAGTTGGACTAAACTGGATAAAATGAGGTCCTTATAAAGAAGGTTCAAATTGACAGGTCCATGACACTGGCGATGAAGGAGAAATTAACATGACAGGAGAACACACCCAGCTCAATTTATTCAGGCTTCAGATTTTTTTTAATTTTTTGTGTGCTGTCTTTTTTTTAATATCTTACAGCTCTCATTACAAGGTTTGCAGAAGAATTCATACCATCACTTGTGGTGAACTCATGCACTCACAACTGAAAGGGAAAATATTAACAACGGTGCAGTCAGAACTGACACACCTTCTTTTTTGGCTCAGAGCCCACGCAGTCTATAAAAACGTCTACATAATTGATGCCTCAATATGAGTTTTTGTTTTTTGTTGTTGTTTTTTTTCAATGACAAGGGCATAGATCCAAGATGTTTAGCAAAAACACGGCAGCTTTACATAGTAAACCTACTGGCAAACAAGGTACGATGTTTGTTTTGAACAAAAAGAAAAAAAGAGGAGTTTATTTACACATAAATACAGCGTGACGGATGTTATGGCCAATTGTTTCCTGTTTGTATGGCAATGAATTGCAGCACAGAAAATCAGTTCGTGTTTACGTGCATGTTTGTCACAGCAAGGACTGGTTTGACATCATATTAGAAGGAAAAGGTGTTGCTTTGCTTACACAGGATCTGTCTATGAGTCTTGACAGATTAACCATTAGTTATTTGTCGATATTTCCGTGTTTGTGTAAATGATTTGTCAGCTGGACGTGGGTAAGATAACGCCAGAATGAAGATTCTGTCAGTCGCTTATGAGTTTACACAGAATGTGACAGTTTCGGAGCAGATCAATAGCCCTTCTTGCCGACAACCCTCTTATTCATGCTGCTTTGTTGACTATACTGCCAGCAGCCATTTTAGTTCACGGGCAGGACAGTTTCCAGGTCAGGTTTCAAAACACTGCAGCCCTTGAGTGACATGTCAGGAAGACTGTGATGTAAGCACATATATTGTTAATAATTACTCACCTTTTCCTATTTAAAAATCTTCTTTTTTTTAAACTGGAGGTGAAAATCCATGACAATTCACTTTTTCACCAATCTAAACCTACACGTGCAACACAGGGGTGCCACCAGGAATTTTGGGCCCCATGACAAAAAATCAAATGGGGCTCCTGTGCGCAGAGAGTATATATACGCTCCTATTTTTGGGGGGGCCCCTGTCAGTCAGGAAATCGCCCTAATTTTTCCCCCCTATACGGCACCCTTGGTGCAACGTGTTACTCATCGCCGTTTTTTTCCCCCCTGCTCTCCCAGGTAGCAAAGAGGCTGCATTTACTTATGCCATCATTGCAGCAGGAGTGGCCCATGCCATCACAGCCGCCTGTACCCAGGGCAACCTGAGTGACTGCAGCTGTGACAAGGAAAAGCAGGGTTTCTACAGCAAAGACCAAGGCTGGAAGTGGGGAGGCTGCTCTGCAGACATCAGCTACGGCCTGGGCTTCTCAAAAGTATTTATTGATGCTCGGGAGGTCAAACAGAACGCGAGGACACTCATGAACCTCCATAATAATGAGGTGGGACGCAAGGTAAGTGATCAGTAAAAATGTTATTTCGTACACTGATCTAGTCGATTGGAGAAAATGTTGCTCCATCAACAATAATTAAAGCGATCCTTCAAGGCTGAGAGAAATCAAGACTTGTTTTGATGATGAACTAATGGATAACTAGTCCGTGGTTGGTGTAAGTTCCTGGTAACAGTGCGTATCACGCTGTGGTGGCCAAGATTCTGGGCAAAGGGGCTGAGATGAAACAAGCAGTGGAAGAAAAGGTTGCTTTTACGGGAAGAGCTGTGTAATTGGCAGGGTTTGATTACAACCCAGATCTCTGCCCTGAAAACAGATTGACACGACACAAATAGGCATTAGCCCAGTCCCTACATGCTCTGCACCACTGGGACAGTGTATAGTTACCTTTGTAATAACTCACACCCACAATTTCTCTTATATCATAAACCCACATCAGGTGCAGTGTACTTGTACATGTAGCTCATTGGTTTGCTGTTTGGTTACTGGTTACTGATCAGTCTTGTTTTCTATGGAAGTGCATGCTTTTCCACCTGGCTTTCTAATACCAATAATAATAATAATCTGAATTAAGCTTCATTAAGTAGAAATCAGTGGTTATATACCATGCTATTAGTCATGATTACCGCCAGTGACATTTTGTTAACAACAAAAAGCTGAATTTTAAGGAAAAATTCCAAAGGGCATAGCAACACAAAACCGAGAGACAAAAAACAATAATACACAATAAAATTACATTAAAGACAGTTTAATCAGGAAATAAAACTTTCATGTGTTGCCCGCCTCGTTTGCTTGCTCTCCTGCATGCTGCGAAACACCGCAGCCGGACAAAGAGACTCCAGTAAGTCTAGAGGTTAGAAATTGCCGAGGTAATGTGCCAAACGGCCAAAGTGGCATTGGTGTGTTAGTGGAGAATAAAGACGCAGCTTTGCCCAAGTTAACTCTCTATCTATCCTGTGCCAAGGTAGCCTCATTCGCAAAACCACCGTGTCCGACAGTGCCTGAAAAGCCCTCTCGCTCACAATAGTGCCGAGAAGATCATTTTCTGTGCGTGTCTCAGGACCATGAATTCAAATTGGCTTATCTGGACAGCTAAATTGCCTCCCGGGGAAAATCGTATACTTGTGGATTGTAACTTTGACCATTTTTTCTCCTGTCCCATTCTTTCTGCTAGTAAATAGACTCTCTGTTTTGATAGTTACCCCCCCATCCTCCTCCTCCTTTATTTATGCTAATCAAAAGCATAGACAATGAGCAGGAGCTCCCCTGGTTGAAGATGTCAGGACAAAGGCTGTCACAAGTGTTGGTCACGGAACTACTGATGGATTAAAGGGGTTGAAGCCAAGGGGTTTTATGCAGCGTGTTCCTTCTGAAGAAATAGTTTTTTTTTTATTCTTGTTCTCATGCCTTATAGTTACAGTTGAGCACAGAGGCATAAATATCTGGTCTGTGGCCGTAGGACCCCATATGGCATACCAAACACCTAGTGCCTCGGCTAAAGGAAATTGCAATTGACCTTGTTGCTAACAGAAATTCCCATTTTAGTCGGTGGCACTTCTTATTGTCATCAGGTCAGTGTTTAATAGTAATCCCAGTCACTCAGCGCCTTGTACAGTCATTCTTGACATTTGTGTGTTGTGTGTGGTGACTACACAGACAGAGCCTGAAATCTGACGCATTATTTTGGCTTCTGTGTATATGGTATCACAGGGCTATATGCTGGCACCTTCTTTAATCCACAACTAGTATATTTGTCAGACCAACGGTAATTAAAAAACGTATAATCATATATAATTTGACTGATAATCGGTTTTCAGTAATCCAAATATGGCTGTTATTATTGTGAATCTATCACAACCTGAACTCACTCATCGCTGTAATGTGTTTTTACAGTCGCCAGTTGCTACATTGCTGTGTTGTTTTTGCGTGTCTAGGTCCTGGAGAAGAGCATGCGACTGGAATGTAAGTGTCATGGCGTCTCGGGCTCCTGCACTACCAAAACCTGCTGGACTACACTTCCCAAGTTCCGCGAGCTCGGCTACATTCTAAAGGAGAAGTATGCCCATGCGGTGCACGTGGAACCGGTGAAGGCCAGCCGCAACAAGCGGCCTAAATTCCTTAAAATCAAGAAGCCTTACTCTTACCGGAAGCCCATGGATACGGACCTGGTGTACATAGACAAGTCGCCCAACTACTGCGAGGCGGACCCCGTGACGGGGAGCCTGGGGACACAGGGAAGGGTGTGTAACAAGACGATGATGCAGCACATCAGCGGCTGTGACTTGATGTGCTGCGGTCGAGGATACAACACACACCAGTACTCGCGCGTCTGGCAGTGCAACTGCAAGTTCCTGTGGTGCTGCTACGTCAAATGCAACACCTGCAGTGAGAGGACAGAGGTGTACACATGCAAATAAGAATATTTATTGGATGGTGTGTGACTGTGTGCATGCATGTGTGTGTGTGATGATTGATTGATGATCATTGGGAACACATAGACAGTTAGTATCCCTGTGTGGGATATAACACAAGATATAAGACGTCTGTTTGTCGTCGCCTTTCCATACAGAATAAGGAACTACTTCACTGTGCATACAGCAACAAGAAGATGCGGCCTCTTTTTTTTTTTTGCACATTAAGGTCTTCACCCCTTTTCTTGGATTTTTTTTGGGGTGCAGTGTTGAAACACTTTGACTTTTAATGGACAAACTGTGCCGTGGCATCTGGGACAGGGTGACCACAGCATGAGTCAAGACTTTAAGCTACATGGACAAGTTGCTGACATTTGGACTGTTTATGTACGTTGGTTATACAAATGAATTACGGTGGATTGCTGGGCAGAACGCGCTGCTGTAGTTCTCTCTCCCTGTGCACAGAGGAAATGACACAGCCATTGGGAATATTTAACATACTGTATTTAGAGAATGAAAATGATTAATATTAATTTATTCTATGAAAAACTACTGATTTTGTCCACTTTGGATTAAAAGAATCTAAGTGTTGGGAGGTTTTAGAAAAAAAAATCACTTGTTCATGGTTAATACACTGGATTTGAATTTGCCTGGAATAACATGTCATCTTGTAGAATAATGTAGCTCCAGATGAAACTGCTGTAGGCTGCTCACAATGACCTGCTGACCTTCTCATGAGTTTGTCTTCCATCTGTTTGCTGCTAGTCTAGTGAATCCCACTTGTTAAGTTAGAAGTCAGTATGCTCTACTGACTGTCTTCAATGGCATTGCTCACTTCAAGCTGATTTAGCCTAACTGGACTTATTCACTGATCAAAAAGATGGGCACATTTTCCACTTTTGGTAAATATTGGTTAATAGAGTATATTTTGTAAAAGCCTATTTTTTTATTAATGTCTTATTTATATCTTTTGCATATACAATGTCAAGTTTGGACTCTGACACCATTTTTAAAACCCATGTGAAAAAAAGCTGATAAATGTAAGTTGGCCCCTGCTGTCACTGCCATTGTAGTATACTGTAAGCGATAGAAACTCATTATGTGTCTGTGTTCAAATGTCTGTGTTTACTGCATTTCGTGACTACTACTGATTGAATACAGAAACAGAGTAACACTAACAGGAAATGATTTTCATCCTTGTCTCCTTATCTATCAAGTCTCACAATGACAAAAGCACAAATGGGAATAATGTAGATAATGTTCTAATGTAGAACAATCCTCTGAGGATATTTCCCTCAAGGATAAAAAATACAGTTTTAATTTAATTCCGCATAGCAAATACTAAAAACTGAAAAAATGTCTATGCCATAAACTACTTTAATTTCTTATTAAATAAGAGTCATAACTTTCAAATGAGCATGAAACGTGTCATTAATAGTCATTCCAGTGTTGTTTTCAGGATTATCAGGAACCACTGAAGTTCAAGAAGATAAAGATGAACACTATCAAATATTACATGGTCATGATGGAGATAAATCAGCTGCTGCAAGTACAATATGTGTGCTGTAGAAAGAGATCTGTTCTTTAGGAGAGGGGAAAGTTATTTGGGTTTAATTGAGGGCCCATCTTGCAGACTGGGAAGCAGCTGAACGTGTCCGGAGTGAAAAGTGTTTGTGCTTTAATGGTAGGGTATCAGGAGTAATTGATGAGACTGGTCGGGCAGACTGTCACCGTGATGACTTGCTCAGTCGGGGGAGTGGGAGCTGTCAGGTGATAGATGACTCGCACATCTGCTTCATTCAGTCTCGGGCCACTAGTTGCTACAACAACTCCAGCGCAGCAGAGAAAATGTGGGGCAGTCTCCAAGAGAGGCTGGCCAACATGTCAGGGAAATGTTAACGATGCTAAGGCCCACGGTCGTTACAGATTCCACTCTCATCAGCCTGGAAGTGCAGTCAGGGACCGGCCCGGGGGTGTTGACGGAAAACCTGCTCCCAATAATCTCCAGAGATTGACAAATGTAGCCTGTAAAGTTTCCACCTGTTTAGGACATTTCCGTGTAAGTATTTTCCCTATGATAGACACTTTCTTTTTCAAATTGCCAACTGAAGGAGCTAAAACATATGAGAATGTAGGTTTAATCAACACTAGATTAGCTGTATCATGTAAGAATATAGGGAAAAGTGATGTGTAGGGGATAATAATAGCAGGGTTTTCTATGTCTGCTTTCAGCTTTCCTAATATTGATACAAAAGACTCACACATAAGAAAAGGCGGCTGCTCCAAAAGCTCTGGTTAAACCTAAACTAGGGTTTTGTGTGTTCGACACACATCCCATTACCTCATGAACAAAACAAATACACCTCGGTGCCTTTAGCCTTCTTTTATTTGTCACCTTTTTACTTTCACATGTAATGTTTCAGTCAAAGGGCCTAAATCTCCGGTTTGTGTGAATACTTCGAGCGTGGCGGCCTGACGTGCCTGACGACGATGCACAATGTGGGTAGATTACCAATAACTACACAATCAAACCTAAAGTACATGTATTGTAACCTGTCTCTTTAAAAAAGGAGTCGTTGGACCACTTTTCAGGATGATCCACCTGCAGTGTTTTCCAGTCAGGTGCAACACACCACCACACAGGGGCCACAGTCACCTCATCTCCGTTGAGTCACAAGAGCAAAACACCACCTTCTTTGATATCGCAGCCTAAGTCAGACACCCTGCAGGATCACTGAAATGCTAATTATACTCTTAGCTGTGTTTCTCCCAAAACAGGACCAGGCCCATGCCAAGATGTTCAGGGGTGTAATATCCATGTTGCTCTGAAGTGGGGTTGCATTGCCCTTTGGAGTTTTGTTTACACACACACACACACACACACACACACACACACACACACACACACGCGCACACACACACACACACACACACACACACACACACACACACTCTCTCTCTCTCTCTCTCTCTCTCTCTCTCTCTTGAACAGCAACACACACACACACACACACACGCACACACACACACACACACACACACACACACACACACACAATATCCATGTTGCTCTGAAGTGGGGTTGCAGTGCCCTTTGGAGTTTTGTTTACACACACACACACACACACACGCACGCACACACACACACACACACACACACACACACACACACACACACACACACACACACACACACACACTCTCTCTCTCTCTCTCTCTCTCTCTCTCTCTCTTGAACAGCAACACACACACACACACACACACGCACACACACACACCTGTGGTGGTTGGAAATTGATGGTAGCTGCTGTAGATTTATGGTTTGTCGTCTGGCTCCCTCCCTGCGTTAAAGCTGGAGGGCTGCCATGGCTTCCCTATCCGCGCTCATGACCTGTTACATCAGGGCAGCCCTGCAATGAGCCCCAGCCAGCAATTAGTGTCAAAGCCAACAATGAGTCTTTTAAGACATATTTAAGCAAGACCCATCCTGCTCTCCATTTTATCATTAGACTGGCGTGTCTGTGACTAGATTAATATGTGAAATTAAAATTTAGAACCAGCGGTAGAACTATAATAATAATAATATATTTTCCCATTCATATTTGTGCCCTTGAGAAGTAAAATAGGATATCCCACAAATCCCATCTGTAAATGCCTGTGTTGTAGGGAGATACATTCACCTTCAATACATACATAGATACATACATACATACATATGGGATAGCCTACTTTACTTCTCAAGCACACATTTAACCTTTAATCACAATGTCCAAAGCCACTGGATTTCTTTACCTGTTCAGGTGTGTTTGTGTTTGCATGACAAACACATGGTACATAGGTGCCATCTTGTGTTTACCTTTCCTCAGAAAAGCCCGTGACTACTAATGGAATGACTTATACCGTAATTAGCACAATGCTGTGTGAGTATCTGGACGATTGGACGAGTGGACAACAATGTAAACGACAATCATTTGAAGGAGGACTGAGAAAATGCACTCTGCAGGTTTTCTCTACCGTTCGCTCCTTGTCTGACCATAAATCCTCTGACACATGATTATGTCAGTCATACTTTTGTTTTCCCTCTGGTTGAGACATGCACAAGCACCTGAGCACTGCACAGTAAATTGCAGAGCACAAGGTTGTCTTTATGTGATTCCAGAGATACTGTATGGGCGCAGAGCTCATTCATGCACTCTCTTAACCGCATGCTGTTTGAGACTTTGTGATGGGAGCTGGAGATAGCCAACAATATCCACTCCCCACAACTGTTTGGCCCTCACGGGGTCTATCTGACTTCCCATGGTCTATCAGATCGTACAGGTAAACACAGTGGTCAAATAGCTTCAAGGTATTGTCAGCGGCATTAAGTTAAGAGCGAAGGCCGGATCAGCTCTCTGGGGGGATTTCTGAAGGAGCCATTTACGACGATGTGAACGAACATACCAGTCCACTTAACTTGCCTTTGAAAGCTTGGGAAATATGTAATCATAGAACCGTAATGTATAAATAGGAACTCTGAGTGGATGTGTTTAAAGCTGCCTTTGATGGCGAATAGTGTACTTCAAATGATCTGAGAATCACATATGATACTTTTCCTTGTTTTAGCAGTGGTTTGGCAAAGGGCTATAGAGGGCCCTCATCCACCCCACCAACACATACACACACCTTAACTTTCCCCCCACACTCCACCTCCACCACAGAAGACGTCACCTGAGCTAAGCTTACAGTAATCCTCCAGCGTCTCAGGCGTCCTGACACGGGATGTTTTGAACAAAAACACCAATCTCACTACAACCCTGCAAGACTCTGGGTCGCGTAGGAACTAGCGAGCTTCATCCAGCAACAGTCAGCCACCCGGGTTTCTCATCTTACTTTGCTTCTCCTCGTCCCTACAAAGAGGAAGCTGGCATCTTCACCTTCGACTCCTTCCTATTGAAATGACCAAACAGCAGGTTCATCACAAACTTTCCGTTTGACCCCTTGCATCTCACTTCCCCCCTGATTATGAAACCCATTCTTACTGCCCACCTCATGGGTCACAACATTAAAAGTTGAATAGATAAAAACAAAAACAAAATATAACAAGAAACACAGCCAAGAACGATTTTTTCCCCCTCCATCCGTAATTAGGCAATCAATTAATCAGTTTTTATTTTCTCAGTCTGTCAGTGGTAATTGTGCACAAACAGGTTGTCGGGAAGTAAACATACAGCGTGTACCTTGCTGATGGTGTCATAGCTTCCAAGTTGCTGTCTCTTGGCTGAGCAGCTCGGAGGGAGTTGCAGTGAATTCTCTCCTCTAGCATCTTGTAACCTGTTCAGACACGCACCTAAATGTATCATTGCAGAGAGCCATGAAACAATTTGAACTGATGCTGCCAGTTTAAATAACTAAACCGTGTGGTCAGAGCTATTATATCATTAATCTTCTCCCTCCCTCCACTCATGCATTGACAAGATATGGAAACACCCTCACATCCAACCCAAAGAGGGTAAAGAGATACCTGAAAGTACTTCTTCTTTTGATATGTATCCCACAATGCTGGTGACAAAAGTGTTTTGAAGTCAGTGCCATATGCCTCCTTAATCATGTTATCTGCATTTCATTTCCTGCTGCAGGACTGAAATGCATATTCCAGAACTAGACGTTGAAAGCAAGAGATCGTTCTGTAACAACACAATGTGCTTTGCACAACGTGTGCGCATGGGTCACAAATGGGGCCTTTGTAGGTGGTTAATTGCGCACGCACACACTTCATGACACTGATGTCATGAACTGTAATAACCACTTGTTTGAAGTTTTGTCCATGGCGCTCTGTAAATAATAGCCAGTGTTGGCTGTAAACAAGGCAGAGGCCTCTGGTGAGATGACTGACAGGTGGTATCTCAGGTCATTTTGTTCCATCTTCTAAACATATTTCATATCTTTTTGCCATTCATAACTTTTCCTCTAGTGTATGTATAATCACTGTTAAATTCCTAATCCGGTGTACAAATAATACATCTGTATAGAAACGGGTAGGTAATGTGCACTGAATGACCTCAGAGTCATGGAGGTCATTCAGTGACAGTGGTAGATGATCCTGCAGTTCAGCGCCGGGTCAGAGGTTTGTCTGTAGGGCAGGGGAACACAGCTGGATACTGAGCCTCAGTGATGGTAATGAGAGAAATAATAGGACAAAAGGGAAACTGGATAAAGAAAGTACTGAAAAGGGAGAGAATCTCACTTTCACTGGCCTTTAGTGAGTTTACAGAGGCTTTACACCTACTGTAGGTTGATTTATGGTTATTGTAATGTTCTAGTACCATTGTTGTTTTTACAATGGTGAAAACAGGCAATACAAATGACTTTGATTTATTTTTATTTTTTTCAGCAGGCCATTCATTAGCGAGTGTCTCCTGTTGGCCTAGTTATATCTATCTATCTATCTATCTATCTATCTATCTATCTATCTATCTATCTATCTATCTATCTATCTATCTATCTATCTATCTATCTATCTATCTATATGAAACAGAGGTATAGCCTCCGCAGTAGTCACAAGGGGCAGGGTAGAAAGTAAACATGATCCGGTGTATGATCTAATGTCACCTGTGATTCCTGAGGAGAGAACAAAGGCAGCTGGAGCATTGTCAGCTGGCACATACACCACAGTGATCACTGCCGTCATAAATCAACACTTCTCAAAAGGATAGGTGTCTAGTGACACGGTGAGCAGGCGCAACAAACCAGTGTCTGCTGTGACAGAGACACACACGAAGCGGAAACGGCTCTTTGTCGCACCCAAGCCGATGTATTCTGTTCAGGTAGACTGGGAGAATGAGGATGTACTCCACTTGGTGGAGTTCTGTATTATGCCTAGAATTAAACTTAGATTTATTAAATTGTAATTTTTACACACACACACACACACACACACACACACACACACACATATAATCTTTGTTTTTCAACATACGTGTTCTATTGTTCGTTCAAATAGCAACAATATCAAATAATCTAAAATCACTTAACTTAAACATACAAAAATACAATTGTTTACTCACATTTTGGGTCTGTATGTAGACTCAGCCAAAGTCTGAGGGAAACATCTATCTCCTTAACTATGTGCTCTACCATGTTTACATGTTACATGTTAGGGTACAGCTCTCGTAGGATGGATCTCGAGAAATAGCCACAACACAGCATCCTATAACAGGTGAAAGCTGGCTGCAGGTGGCAATTCATCATTGGCCACAATAGGAGACATGTTAAAACATCAAGCAACTGTGGTCCACCGCATGGGGAGGATATACATTGCCGTATTGTAAAATCTCTGGTACCCACAACGTTCAGACTCATAAACGGTAGAATAATGATGTTTTCATTGTACACATATAAATCTAGATATTTATATCTCTTAAAGTTTATGTGCAGACAATCTAATTACACAAATCTGCTAAATGTGTGTTCAATTATTTTGCAAAGCATAAAAGAGTGTTTTTTGATTGAATAACACATGAACATAAGACACTGAGTCTAGAGAGTGAAAACATAAGCCCCAGGGTATAAGATAAAATCTGACGCATATGGTTTGTGGCTGCTATAAAATGCCACTGCTCCATGTTTGTATTTTCCTGCAAACTGACAAAACACTATTTAAATCAGGGGATTTAGAATAATCGTCAGTTGGTCAGTGTTTTATGAGAGCAAAGCCAAAGTAACAGTCGCCCCCTACAGTCAGAAACCAATATCAGTGAGGGGCTACTCAGTGGCTCCTGGTGAGCAGTTAACAGGAGATCGCAACTGTCTGTATTCTCGTAAAGTTCATCCGCCATTTCTCAGAATGCAACACGCTCGTCAGTGCTATAATGACAGGTTTATCTTGCAAGGAGACAGAGAAAAACATTACCTCAGAGCTGCCTCCTGTGTTGCTGTTGCAGACTTTTCTGAACCCCCAAAGACAGCGTCAGTTCATAGAGTCTGTCCTGGGGGAAATTCCTTTCTACGACTGTCCCTCTCTGAGCAAACTGAGGCTGTCAGTGATGGGTCACAGGATGATATATTTGTGTGTTTCAATAATGGAAAAATTCCACCATTGTGAACACATGCTCAAACAGCAAGGCTTAGAGCTGCAGGAGGAGCGACTGAAGGTGAAGAATACAGAGACAAAACCAGTTGGTGGAACCATTGAACATTAGGCCAAATGAAAAAGGCAGTTAATGGGAATCTAAAAGAGTGCAGGATCAGGAGGGAATGGATATCAGCTGTTCACATCACACAGGTGCCGTGCAGCCAGCACGTTTACCTGAGGCACACTTATGGCTGTTGGACGTGCTGGTAACATTTGCATAAGGACTGAAAGAAAAGACTGAAAAAAAAGAAGAAAGAAAGCAAAATAACCTAATAACCAATTGTAACTGGTAGGATGTACTGTACAGTGTTAGAAAGACTCTGTTCCTCCTTTCACAAGCTGCCTCAAAGCCAGTCAGGCAGGTTTTCTGTAATTACACGAAAATGGCTTTGGTCCCTGCGGGGTTTTGGCCACATCTGAGAGAGAGAGAGAGGTGTCTTTGCATGTTTATATATTGC
>JAFBJQ010000320.1:536177-563377 GCA_016785345.1 Trinectes maculatus
AGGCAAATTGCAATTTGTGAATATGGGCTATACAAATAAAATTTGATTGATTGATTGATATATATATATGTGTGTGTGTGTGTGTGTGTTTGTGTGTGTGTGTGTGTGTGTGTATGTGTGTGTGTGTGTGATATACTTTTTGGGTATATCTCAACATTGAATGCATTTATTGTAAGTCACTTTGGATAAAAGCGTCTGCTAAATGAATGTAATGTAATGTAATGTGATGTGTGTGTGTGTGTGTACTGCAGGAGAAACAAGGACAAAATAAAAAATGTCAGCTGTCGTCTCATCAGGTTTGAGAGAAAACCCAATGGACTGTCAGTGGATCTTTGAAATAAAGTACAAAAGAGTCATAAAAGTTTAGAAGCCGCCAACAGTCGAGTCTCAACGCCGGTGGATCTGTCAGCATCGTGAGTAAGGCCAGCTGTGACTGTTACACTCAACTTCAAACTGTGCGCAACTCAAAATGCCACTGGCTTCGAGCATCCCCGTAGTTTGTTCTTGCAGTCTTTGGTGATTTACCCTAAATTGCGCCTTAATCCCAGTAATCAATCAAAACCCTTCAACAACAAGCCTCAGGCGGAATATTTAGGAAAAACCCTGCTGCTGGATGATCTGTGGTGAAGATGCTGAAGAGGACTATGAACACCTCTCCTGGACGGACTGATGTTTAAGTTGTAGCAACAAAATCATTATTTTGTCCCCGCACCTTGAAATTCACTATATCAGATAACTAGGCTAATTCCCGGCCTGTGCTTTGGTAGATTTGGGGTGAGGGCAGGTGACAGCAGGATCTGTCTGAAGCTCAGAATCCTGCCAGATGCTTCTGTATCAACACCTCTTTTATCACCTGAAGAGAGCCATCCTGCCAACTATGACAGTAATTCCACCTGAGAGGGCCACACTGACAGAGGTCTCATCCCATCATGGATGAGTGGGCTTGACTGGGTGCACATTTACATTTGTAATATGCTTTCTGAGAATTTTCACTGTGGCTCAACCTTTGGACTTCCTGGACTTATGCATTCAATAAAAGAAGTTCTGTGCCAACCCGCATACATTTATTTGCACATGTTGCAAGCTTTATTTCATGTGTAGGAGAACACTAATAAATGTGCTATGCTGGCAGGTTAATGCTCCAGCATAATACCCTATATACATGATTCTGGTAAAAGCAAAAAAACAAAAAAAAAACAAAACAAAAACATAATGTTTTACATGTACAGACCTAAAGTGAGCCTGGTGCTACAATCAACACTCATATCGTGCAGAGGACGTGCCAAAATGCAGCAGTGTGCTTTTAATAGCCCCGGGTGATTAGGTATGTTGACATAAATTGTGTTTTGTGGGGAATAAATGTCCCTGCACAGTGCTGATGGAGTTTGGCACCTGTTCATTAAACCTGCAGCTGCCAGTTAAAATTAAGTCAGTTAAGTTTATTTATCATTGTTTGACCTCCTTCTCGCTGGTGAAGTGAACAGCAGAGTCTGCAAGTGAGTTTCAGGCATATCTCTTGTCATGTGCGTGTCACGACTTCACAAGGGGATTCTTGTCTGCTCTTGCGTACTCGAAACTTTTATTTTTAGAGAGTCCATGATATGAAGCAAGAAGTGAAGGATGAAATCCTGGGAACAGCACAGGGATGTTTTCAGGAAGCCTGAAAGTCAATAGCGAATGTAAGTAAACCAGAGGTCTTCAACAGGGGGTCCGCGACCCCTAGGGGGTCCGCAGAGGTACTGTAGGGGGGTCGCAAAAGTTTTGCACTATAGGACCAGTTTAATATAAAACACAATTTTATACATGAGTAGGGGGTCCCTGCTCCATCTCTCCGTCAGTTTGGGGGTCCTTGGCCTGGAAAACGTTGAAGACCCCTGAAGTAAACCAAACACACAGGTATTTTAAGTGACATTACTTTTGTCACCATTATATTACCTTTACTGTTTATGGTAACTATAACCACTGGAGCTGTCAGTTTCATCTGGTTAAGTTGAATTTTTCACAGTTCGCAACTGCATGATGATTGCGCCTTGAAGAGGAAAAATGTCTTTTGGAATAACAAACACTTGAAGCCGGCTCATTACGTAGGTGCCTGTGTCTTCCAAGTCAAACCCTCAATACTTCATCATCATTCACAATTGCTCAGTTCAGAAATGTATTGCACTCAGTGAAATCCACCTACAATGTAAGAGTCACATGCATTCTATAGCTTGTTGACAGTGGGAGCCCCACCTGCAGTGCTTTTAAACCCATATAGATGATGCAGATTAATTAGTGTAGTCTTTACTACTGTCAGCTTATTGACATGGAAACAACATCAATCAACATCAAACATGGCTTGATGTGGTTGATGGTTAGTAGGCAAAGTGTTTACAAAACTCACGTAACATTTCAGCGTGCTAACAATTGCTAATTAGTTCGGTAACAGTGTACAGCCGAGGTTGATGGGAATGGCAATATATTGTATCATAGACAATGATGTTGACTGTACTGGCACTAGAAGAAAAAAGTTAAGGAATCACTATAATTACTACAATTCATCCTGTGAGCCTCATGAGTCCAGTCCAACTTTTGAGACAGTCCACCCAATAGTTGTTCAGACATTTCACTCAGAAACACAAGTATTAATCCCACGGTAACACCAAAGGAAACATCAGTAGGCTTCATTCTATGGCGGGGATTCCCAACGTGTGGTATTGTCACTCGGGGGTACTCAAGATGAAAACAGTTAACTTACTAACTAATAAATGAACAACTAATACATCATTTTAAATTGCCCATTTCTTTTTGTCAACTTTTAATTGTTGATGTCAAAGTTTTAATTAAAAAATAAATACAGGCTACCCAAAATGTAACTTGTTGTTGCATCCAGAAATAGAGTGTATTGCTCTTTTTTACGTGTCGTCTATTGGGCGATTGAACAAAGTTGGGATGGAGAAGGTGGTATGCGGGAAAAAAAAGTTTGGGAACTGCAGGTCTATGGCGATCATAAATATCCGGATCATTTCTCATGGCCTCCTTGGAAAAAAGAAAAACCCTCACCTCAGTGATGACAGTGACGGACTATCTGACATTATCCCCCTTACAGCTCTGACTCAGCGTATATGCAGTTAACACAGTTTTAATAATCCATATTTTTAAGTTACTGCCACTACATGATCAGAGGCTTACATTGTTTGCATAAACCATCTGACAGGGAGGGAACATGTCTGGGTGTGGACCTGCCTCGGTAACCCCAGGGTTCTAATCTGAGTCCAAAGGAGAAACACAGCTGTTAAGCCTGTTTCTATGTGCCTCTGTTTTCCATGTTTGCAACATTAGGATGTGCAAGTTTTGATGAGACCCAGTTGTTTCAGACCGCAAAGGTCTGCGTTCTCATCGTGCATCTTTGATATCATTTGAGTCATGAGCTCCTGTGGGAACAAGTCTGAAGGTAACCCATTCAGGAAGCCCATATTAGAGTCAATGAGGCAGAGGAGAACAGAAACACAGAAAACACAGCCCTGCAGGTAAAAGTACTCATGGAAAGAGGCGGTTGAAAAAAGACATTAAACGTCAATGAAAGTGGAAGATAATGCATAATTTTAGGTCAGTAAACTGCACAGCTCAGCACTAAGTTTGATCATGAAGATGACTTACAGACATAGACAGACAGACATAACTTCCTGTACCGGGATTAGCGTATCTGACCGAACAGTGGAAGGGGAGTGGAAGATCTCTTACCTCACACACAACAAGGTCACTTGATTTGAATAGCCAGCACTGACATAAAGATAATAAACACAATGTGTCTAGAGCTGAACCTGAAAAGCCAGAGTGAGATTGACACACAATAGATAGTCACAGTTGTATATTCAGGTTTGGACTCTTTTGGCCCTTTTGGGGCCACCCAGAACTTTGTGTTTCACCAAACAAAATGTCATCGAGGCAGATAAGAACCAAGCCAAAATAAATAAAGACCGCATCGCCGTGTTTCCTTTTTTTTTCTTTCCTCTTTTCTTGTTTGTTTTTAGATGCACCTCATGGGAAGGGGTTGCAACTCCTTATGATTAAACAAAAAAATGTTTGTGTCATTTGTTTTTGTCTGGACTCCCCATTATAAATGCTATGTGTACGAAACAGTGCTGATAATTTTGCTCTGTTCATTAATAACAGTAATAGAGAATTCACTCAAATTAAAGCCACACAAAAAGTCACACAGTTCCAAATATAGGAAAAGAAAACAAACTGAACGGGAGTATATGACTGATGTGAACAAAATCTGCCTTTATGTGTGTGTAACCGGCCAACATGAAGGCTTGTTTTACACAAACACACTGCACACTATCTGTACGTGTAAGTTTGATTACAAAATTCATTACCTTAGCGAATTACAGGTCGAACCATTTAACATAAGTAGAAAGTAAAACATTCCTGTGTGTGTCTGCTTGTGCGAGCCGTCTGTTGTCTGGTTGCTTATAATGTCCAGTGTCAGTGAATTTTAGTACAACATGGCGTTTTCAGGGTTCTGAGTAGATATCCATCTTCAGGCCCTGGCCATGGTGAAGGGCTTCACTTCCTCTGAATTGTTGGCTCAGAGCTGCCCTCTGTGTGCATACCTAGGCTTGTGCATGACATTCTGCATGTGTGCGTGGTTGTTTGTGTGCTCATCTTTTGCATGCACCTTGCCTACATCAAAACATTTATGGAAATGAAGGCGTGCGCTGTGCAAACAGGGCAGCCGAGGACCACAGAAATACTAGAAACAGTTGGGAGTTTTATTTTTCATTTTTGTTTCATGAGCGACACAAACTCTACGTAAGTCAGAATACAGGTACATTTCCAGAAGTCACGTGACCTGTATCTTTTTATGCCATGATTCCGAGGGAATGTCTCCTGCCATCTCTGATCAACTAAGTGCATAAAGAAAAAAAAAGAGAGACAAGGCTTCTCTTTTAAACCAGGCAGAAAGGAATGCACATGTACCCTCAGCTTGCCTTCGGGCTTTACCTTGCAACCAACATGTTTTTTCGCATGAGCATGAGTCTAACAGCACCTACTAGGGGCTCCCACATGCACATGACTGTATCATAACCTGCCACTGTGGCACAACTCCAAGTTCTATCACCAGTTCATATATTTTTCGGTATCGTACACGAACCATCAACAAAACTACAACGTGAGCTAAATACTATAATATAAATCAATGACACCAACTGAGAGAGTATTTAATTTTAATGCACTCTGCAATAGCTGTAATGTTATTGTCGTACATGACCCCATAATTAGTTATTCTCCATGAAGATTTGAAGCTAATCTCGCCATCTCTTTTCCAGAGCTGACTTTATAATCCTGTGATGAATCCGTCCTTTAATTTTCGAAGTTTAAAAAAAAAGGACCCTTGTTTGCTTGTTTTGTGTGTGGGAACACATGCATGCAAGTGGAGGCATGAGTGTGCACTTTCACTAACGTCTGTGAAAGGGTCTGTTCGCTGCTGTGTTTTGGCTGGCTGTCTGTGTGAAATCCTGACCAACCGAGAAGATGGCCACAAATTATACTTAGCAGAGCCCTTTCTGGTGAACTCAGCCCCAATCAAAACATTCAGAGCTCAATAGATTCTCTTGCAAAGGCTGTAAGTGAGATAGAGGAGGCACGCAGTCTCTTGGCACTGCCGCAGCTTTTAATGAGACTTCACCCCTTAAGCTTCCCAGAGGAAAAAAAAATCTAATGAAAGACTACCTTAATGAAACAAAGGCTAAGGACTTTAAATTGAGAATCCACTCTCTCATTAAAGACTCTTAACCCAGATCCATTTCCCAAGCCAGCTGATTCATCAGCTAGTAAATTATACCAGAACAAAAGGGGTATTTCTAAAAACACACACACACACACACACACAAACACAGATACACAGTCAATTAAAAATACTCTGTATTCAAAGGATTAATTGGACTATTGTAAATAACAGGGATACAACTGCATCTTGTGTTTTCCTATATTCTTGGAGTCAGATCAATAATACCAACGGTAAACGAACAAAAGCCCCTTCAGCTTAGCGTTAACCTTAATAGTGGCACTGTGGGGCCACCTAACATAGAATTAAATGCAATTATGAAAAAATGTTTCCAGCCCTGTGAGAGGGAAACCAGAGAAGATGCATTCATTTCACACAGCCCGGGGTGCTGAGAGGATATGGCAGTTCTTTTCATATTGGCAGCTGTATGATCTGACTAACAGCGCTCTTTAGCCGCACTATCGCTGCAGGTCTGTTCGAAGCACCTTGCGGGATTCAAAGGAAATGCTGCGTTTCCAGTGCACTCCTGGCCCTTACCCCAAAGACAGGTCGGCTCATAACCGGCCGCCATTTTTTTTTAATCTCTCTCTCTCTCTCTCTCAGGACATAAAAGATATTAAATTATGTTTCCAGTCACTGCTAATCAAAGATATGGAATTTTGCTGTGAGGGTATATATTGTAGATTGATGATAAATAACTGCCCTTTCTATGCACTCTGGGAAATAACAGGGAAAGTACAAAGTTGCAAAACAGAAAGAGCGAGAGAAAGAATTCATCACAGACACTGACAGTGAATGGAGGTGCTTGCTTATAACTTTGCACATGGCTGTGTGTTGCTCGTGGATATCAGAGCCATAGTAGATGACTGATAACTGAGGTGTGGTGTTGCGTAAGTGTGCGTGTGTGTGTGTGCGTGCACATGTGTCCCGTACGATCTGAATGACTGCACAACAAAGAGTCTGAACGGATTTAGTCAAAGCTCTAACGCTGATGCAGCTGCATTCCGGGAGGTTTATGATGTGAAACACCAAAGGAAAGGAAACAATGATCACATTCACGAGATGTCATTTTCTTCCTCTTTTATCTGAAGAATTTTGGAGGGTTTTTTTTTCTTCTAACGTAATGTCCACCTTAGCCAAAGCGAGTCTTTGTTCGGAGGCTTTGTTTAAAAGCTCTTACCTCATTTTGGCTAGTTACACACAGGCTGATTACCTCTGTCATCCATCCTTACCTACACCGATCAGCCACAACATTAAAACCATTAACTGGTTTCAGTGGTATGTCCCATCAGTCTGTGCATATCTGGGAAGTTTCATTTCTCTTGATTTCCAGCGCTTCATTGCTCAACAAAGTAAAAGATTCATTAATCTGCCAGAACAATAAAAGCGATTATTGGTCTTAATGTTGCGGCTTATTGCTGTATAAATATACATGTAGTTATATTGGTTCTAAGACGTGCTTATTGTAACTTCTCTTGGATGTTTGATCTTTGTTGTGCAATGTTATTTACTACATGCGCAGATTTTGACACAAAGTTTTTCTGTGTTCACCTTAAGCCTCAATTTACAATCTGAATATTTAACGCATGTCATGGTCTAGAATGCAACTCACAAATCTGAAGCCACCGATGTGCATGAACTGAAATTCCCCTTTCAAATCGTAGGTGGACACATAAAGCATGCAGCAGTTAAACTTGTGAAATGAAAAAAGCATCTCCACTACTACACCTCAGACCTTTGACCTCAGAGTCTAGGCCATCTCCTCCCCGCTCTCATCATAATAAGCTTGAAGCATGATCATGAAGATGTAACGTGACATCAGGAACCTTCAGCTTCATTTGGAAAGTTTTTGGTGTTTGTGCTTCCTGTCTGTGGACTGGATTGGCCATATAATGGTGATCAGATGTGTCAGGTGCAGAGTGAGAGAAAGTACAGCTGTGTGTTAAGTGAAGCTTTAGCATAGTGACTCATTGGTTTTAAACACAGATGGTAAGTGGGTGGAGTCCATCCATCTTTTCCGTCTTTGGTTGTGGTAGCCTAATGGTTAGAGTGTTGGTCTTGAAACCAAGAGGGCTGGGGTTCGAATCCTGCTCTCAACTCCACCTGGGCCCTTGAATAAGGCTCTTAACCCCTGGGCACTGCATGTATTGTATGTACTGTATATACAGCAGCCGTGTGTGTGATGGGTTAAAAGCAGAGACAAAATTTCATTGTGTAAGTGTACTGTGACAGTGACAAATAAAGCTTGCTTTCCCATTATTTTGTTGTTCGGGCCTAATACTGAAAGAGAAATGTCTTTTAAAACAGAAATGTGCTTACTCTAATTAAATTAAATTTTATTTTATTTAAGGAAAAGTGTGGATAAATTCGAACTTCACATCTATATGTCTAGTTACACAATACACGCACGCGCGCATGCTCGCACCCACGCATGCACGCATGCACGCACATACGCACACTCAAATACACACACAATACAAATCAATCAAACCATTTTATGATGCCAGCATCAACATAAATTCAACAAACTTCTTAAATTAAGTATTAGATTTGTGTTGGAGTAGCTTCAGTTGCATAATTGTACCTTATTGTTATTATTATTATTATAACTTGGCCAAATAGAACCAAAAGGTATCACATACACACAGACACAGACACACACACACACACACATACACACACACACACACACACACACACACACACACACACACACACACACACACACAGGACAGGATGCTACTGTCCACTATGCCTCAGATAGGCCTCAAACTGATCAGACAGGACTCAGAGCTGTTTCTCTCTCATAACACACACACACACACACACACACACACACACACACACACACAGAGGACAGGATGCTACTGTCCACTATGCCTCAGATAGGCCTCAAACTGATCAGACAGGACTCAGAGCTGTTTCTCTCTCATACCTTTACAGTGACATTGTTTCAACATGATGAGAATTTCCACTGCTTCCCTGGCTCTCTCTTTTCTCCGGCAGGGGAGCGGTGATGTCAGGTGAAGGTTGTTTTTTTTTCCAGTTGTTTGTCACAAGATATTGTTGTGGAGCTCAGAGAAATGTTCCCACTGCAGCATTTCCCATTCCGCGGGCACGCAACTTGCTCGTCATAAGCGCGTGCATCTGTGACAAGACAATTAGACAGAACTAACAACAAATCAACGTGTCGTTAAAAACAGTATCCTTTAAAGTGAATAAAGCGTAGCGAACTACATGATTTATGCTGATTGCTGCTTGTGCTTATGAATAAGAATATGGAGCAGCTGTCAGTCAGATGAAGCTACTCACCGCCACAAACAGGATTTTACATCAAATGAACACACAGGCATCAATCTTCTGAACGATGTTCAGGTGGTGGGCTCACTGGAGGATGATGTTGTCTCTGCGTCAGCAGCAGAGAGTCATATCTGATCAAGAACAGTCAGGATTGTCCTGTGATATTTTTGAAGCGTCCTTTATACTCTTGACTTTCTATAAATGAAAGACCTGTCATAAAAGGGACTTTGCTTGCTGCAGGGGTAAACACAAACAAATGTACATATCCCACAGAAGTTTTAAAGGAGGCTTTTTTTTTTGGACGGAGAACAGAGGTTTTCTACCCTGGTGCCGGAGGGGGCAGAGATAAAGAGAGTAATAGTTAGACTGCGGTCACATTGGTATGCAGACAGTCATGAAAGCAGTGCTGTGCCTGTTGCATCTTGCAAATTCATTTGCTGAATATTGTGAAATTTCACTGCTTAAATTGGAGAGGCCTTTTTCTGCAGCCCAACACAAGGGATTGGTGGCACAGTTAGATAAACACAAATGACTGGCTCTGCAGATGATCTGCCGAGATAAACTGGTCTACTGACGCAGTGCCATTATCAGTGTCAGCGTCGATCAAAGCAGCAAAACAGGTATGTAATTATAATCCACGGGTAATTGTCTGGCAACGGCGATAATATTTGGTAAATATCAGTTTAAATACGGGGCACACAATACATACTGTACTTATTTCATTATCATCAGCTTTGCTAACAGTTCTGCACGACTGATCTTGAAGTGGAGCGTTGCTTTGAGGTATGATCATTAACCTTTGCATATTAACACGTTCAAAGTGAAAATATGAAGCAAACGTGACACGGTAGTGCTAAGTATTAAAAACAAAAACAAAAAGAAAAAATCAAGTCACTTCCATTTTATTGCCGTGGTCTCAAGAACCTGGAGGAACTGAACCAAAACATCTGATGTGCGGCTACATACCGTAAGTGAACATCACATAAGTGATTCTTTTTTTCTGTAATTAGGACAAACTAACCCTTTATTGACATCTTACATACTATACTCTTGTTTGTGAGTTTGTTACAGTACATCCAGAAAGTAGAAAACATGGTTTGTGGTGTCAAAAGTCACACATGCCGAAGATGTCTGGCATTGCATTCTGTCAGAGGAGGCAGTTAACAAGGCCACGCATCATCTGTGGCTCTTCTCCCACCGGCCCAAGAACCTGTTGCCGAGGAGTCGACCTGTGATTAAGACTCCAGTAAATCTTCCCACCCAGGGAGCCGGGGAGAGTAGTTACACCTCAGGTCAATCTCCTCCTGCAGGGATGAGCCTCGTTTTCCTCTTGATCTGCCCCCACGGCGAAATCTCACACTATAACCTGGGTCTCTTCCTTCTGGCCTTCTCCTCAGGTCAGACCAGAGGCAAAAATGTCTTTTTCTCTGGGCCCCGTTTCATCCTTACATATAGGGTTCGAACAAGTCCATTCACAGAGATGGATTATCAGGGATATGGTGCAATATCTGCTCAAGTGCGATTAAGATGACACCCAGGTTGAGCGATCATACGCCTCAGAGTGACAGGCAACCTTACATACCTTTATTCACCTCTCAGGCAAATTCCTCCCTCTCTCTCTCTCTCTCTCTCTCACACACACACACACACACACTCTCTCTCTCTCTCTCTTACTCTCTTTGTCTTTCTTTCTATGTTTTTCAACTCTTCTCCTTTTTGGTTATTTCCCTTTCATGTCAAACAAATACCTCACTCTGGTTCTCTTACAGAGTGTTTTGTGTTTATTATTATTATTTAAAACTCTGAACCTTATGGATATATGGTCTTTGCTCACTGTGCATGTTACAGTGCTTTCAATCCCTGGTACAAATACTTGTTACCCATGGAAACTGTATTTGCAGGGTTGTTTTGCTGCTTTTCACAGACGGAGCCTTCATAGATATCTCTTCCTGTGCGATTCGAGTCATTGGTATTCACATCTCTTTATCAGTACAAATGCTTATAATACAAATGTTGACATGTCACATAATCTACGACAATAACACCCTCTGTGATGCAGGTAATCACTCCACAAATTGACCGTTAACACCACAGTGCTTCAGGCCCCCTCCTGACCCAGCCAACTGTACAGAGCAATTGGAGGTCAGAGGTCAGAGGCTCTGCACACTGCGCGTTGCTAGCTACTGTGTGAAGCAGGCCAGCCTCAGCTTCATCTAATGATGCATACTTCTCCCTGTTAAAGGGAAGCAGGCGCACTAGCCTGTGCTTGTCTGCTGCTGAGAATGCCCATTAACGCTCCTTTCCCCCTCCGGTGATGACCACCTGAGCTATCAAAGACAAGCGTGTCTGCAACACCATCCTCCATCCTCATCCCTACTCCGCCTGTGCTCCGACCTCCACTCAGACCCATGCCGTACTGTCACAATATCCCCCCCAGGAGATGCATTTAAGAGTATTTATGGTTTGTACCTAATCACTATGTTATCATCACTATGTCATCATCATCATCATCATCACCACCATTGTCATTGTCGTCTCCAGCATCATCATCATCATCATCATCATCATCATCACCATCATCATCATCATCATCATCATCATCATCATCATCATCTCAAATAAATATACATACAATCACATACAGCAGATGTTTTTCAGCTATTATTTTTTTTATTTTGTTAAATGTATATCAAGGGGCTCGTTGACTTTTTAATGGCTCAGGTAATTTAGAAAGTAAAATATCTTTTTAGGGCCATGAGTTTATCAGCCTGCAATTTTTACCACCCTGTAATAAAAAGTCATTTTAGGCAGTTGCTGAGAGTAAATGACATAATATGTTTAACCCAATGGAACCAGTTGTGATTTGACAATAACAATAACAATACTACTGCTGCTGCTGCTACAACTACTACTACTACTACTACTACTACTAATAATAATAATAATAATAATAATAATAATAATAATAATAATAATAATAATAATAATAATACACCACTAAAGATACAGACAGGCAAGCCAGATGCTTTCTAATGTCGCATATCAGTCTGTTCTCGATCTGTCAGTCCTATAATTCTCTTAGAGTCCCTCTTCCTCAGTACAGGACATTTCACAACTTCCTGTCAGTGTCCCTAAACTCTTGATAGATGTGTGTATCTTCCCCTGTCTGGGACGCGTGATTCACTGTCCCTGAAACACAGCACCACCTAATCTTGAAGAGCAGATAAAGCTAATTAGAGGAAAGAGACATCAATCACAGCTCTGGGGATGGTTGTGCCTTGTGATTGAGTGTCATCTCAATCACTGGGTGTGTGTGAAAGATTGATTCAGTCATACACACGGCTATTATTATGAGTTAGGTCTCAAGGAGTGTCTCCGAAAAGAGTTGTATGAATTGTCTGCTTGATATTCGTGGGCCTCACCAGCTATTATAAGTCTTTTTCTAAGCAGTGGACTAAATTTAGTGCTGAAATCATAGAAATCATCATCTTTTTTGCTGAAATGACCTTTGACAATATAACTCATCTGAGAAAACAGAACACTGGCATGCAGCTTTGTTTGGATGTGCAACATGCATTAATACAGCTGTCAGAGAGACACTCACACCCTTTCCGATGATTACAGCAGGTCGAGGGGGATCACTGAACCCTGGTCAGGGGCAGCAGGGGTTCATTAAAGCTTCAAGAAAAGCTAATTCAAGAGAAAGTCAACTTTTTAAATATTTTATTCACGTTAAATGTATTTATAATCATTGCACCTTTCGCTATGTTGTCAAAAGCCAGTTGTGTTGTATAAGACACTGCTGTTGTCCTGGATGAGAGCCAGTCTTTCAGCGTGCAGGGCTACAGTCGCCCTCTAGGTGGAAGTGTAACTCTTTCTAACTTACAAAGGGCAATAAAAGGCAGTCAAACTGTGGAGTTCACACATTAAATATATGACGACTGTAATAATTTAATTGCAGATATCTCTGTGTGATAACTGCTTTCATTAGCCATCATAAAATGTGCATGCGTCAGAGTGAGGCACGCCGATGGATGACGCTGATGTTGATTTCATGGGCAAGGTGTGAAGAGGTATGTAAAGGCCTGGATATTTACTGTGTGACGTGTCCTGACAAGAATGGATTATTGGATTATATACTTAAACAGCTTCACCGAGGAGTAATGTTCACCAAACACAGTGTATTAGCAAGGGCTGGCGCACAACAGGTTTGTCGAGTAAAAATTGCTGAGAAATGATTATAAAACATAAGCAAACACTCCTGCTCAGTAATAAATACAATGATACAATAACCAATGCAATACTCACAAAACGTACAGGTGTGTGTGTGTGTGTGTGTGTGTGTGTGTGTGTGTGGGTGTGCGTGTGTGTGTGTGTTTCTGTATACACTAAAATGCATTGTATTTTACTTTTATTACTCTAGCATAAAAAATATAATACATCCATCTATAATGTGTGTGATCACAGGAATATAAAAATACACAAAGTGGCGTTATGTTAAATAAAATTGTAAAATATAAAACAAAACAAAACAGCAGCACATAATAAAAGAAAACAGATGAAGTATAAAATATACAAAAACGTAATCTTGTTTTCAAAAGACACAATATCTGGTGACAGGATGATGGGAGCAGAAAACTAAGATAAATATATAAAAAAATCTGGTTGTTGCAAAAAAGCCTGTGTGTAATCATAACTGATGAGTGGGTTTTATAGGTCAGGAAAAAGAAATGCATGATTGTCTGTGGGTCACGTATAAAAATAAAGTAAAAGAAAAAAACTGGTCGATAGCAGACATTTATATTACTATTCTACAGTAAAAGTTTAACACTCATTTTATTTGGATGTAAGTACGATTAACTACTTGAAGAAATGACAGTGGCATGTCTCATTGACATTGTTAAATATTGTTATTAGAAAAAGTCCTCATGAGCTGTGTTAAGGTCCATAGTGGCCACTGCTCAGCTCCAGTTGTTAGAGTGAGTTGGCCGTGATGAAGACATAGATCCTGGCCTGGAACGTGGTAAACGTCCCCTGTCTCCAAAGCTTCATCTCGACATTGAGGAGGAAATCCCTCGGACTTTCAGCCTGCCGGTGCAAGTACACAGCGCCTGTGTAGGCATTCAGCTTCCTGGTGCTGAAGTAGTTTTCCTCATTTCCCCGCGTGATACTGACAATGACGTTGTCCCCTGAGTAGGCGGGGGACGGTCCGATGCGGAAGATCTGAGCAGGGATGATGATGTTGGACTGGAAGCTCAGGTAGTAGTAGGTGATTCTCAGAGGGGAGTTTTGACACTCCAGGTAGTTGGGACAGCTGATCCGCTCACAGCGTCTGGTTTTATAAATTAGAAAAAATAATAAACATAGTAAATTGCTATATTTTGTTAGTTGCCGGATATAAGAACTTCATGATAAAATGATAATGAGGGATACTGAGAAGATTAAAACTAAGCATGCAAATTTATTAACAGTGAAACTGACATTAGCCAACGTCATATCATCACAAAAAGTATTGGGTAATCAGTGAGTTGTGATATTGGACAATGGTGAGGGGTTTGATTCAGTGTTGTAACTTACGTGTCTGACACTTTGCGGTAGTTTGGTGGACAGCTAAGGGAAAGACAGCGGTAACCTCCTTGGATGTTATAGCAGGTCTCAGCTAGAGAGCAGTTATGGCTCCCGGTGGTGCACTCATCAATATCTGAAACACAGGTGACACACAAGTGCTGGTTTAGTGTCTGTAAACGAGGAACAGTGTGTTAGTCCCAACTGAACATTGTTCAACAATGAAAAAGCCTTATTGTTAAAACATGAGTTAAGTTTAAAATGTATTTTCACAACAGAACACACAGAGGAACAAGTTTAATAAAGATTTTTATTTTTCACCTCTGCAGGAGCGCCCATTCGGAGACATGGTGTAGCCATATTCTGGACAAGCACACTGGTAACTACCGGGAACGTTCAGACACTTATAGGTGCAGAGGTGGCCAATGCTCTGAGAGCACTCATCAATGTCTGGGCAACAAGGAGAAAGCGAATGATGTGAAACTTTGTGAAGTTGTATCTAAACATAAGCTCAGTGTAAATATGGCATTGGGGATGTGTACCTTCACAGGTGTGCCCATCCCCCCTGAGGGAGTAGCCCTTTCTGCAGTAGCACTGGTAGGAACCATAGATGTTGGCACACTCCTGACTGCATGGGTTGGCCAAACACTCATTGACATCTGTAGATTAACGGTAACGGGGTTATTACTGTCAAAGCGCATCAGATCATGGTTTTACAGTTCAATATAAACTAGATGTTTTTTATGAAGCCAATTATGTTTTTACTGGTTGGTGCTTGAGGGCATGGCATGATATGCAGTATAATTCAGCAATACCTCCAATAACCATGCATCTTCAGCAATATGCTGTTCAGTGGCCAGATTTATTATCAGGATAGTCTAGGAACCTGCAATACTCATGCACACACATACACACACACACATAACTCGGTTCACAACAAACACACACCTACAGGCATATTTTCAGCTGCAAATTGACACACACACACACACAAAATGACATGCATCGACATGCTCACATGGATGCACGCACACACACACACACACCCCCGCAGAGGCAGACATCGAGACACACACCTTCACAGGTCAGGCCATCACTGGATAAGCGGAAGCCAGAGGTACACGAGCATTCGTAGGAACCTGGGGTGTTCTCACAGGTCTGAGCACACAGTCGACTCGGGTAGTGCCAACACTCATTTATATCTGAAAGGAAGGAGCAGTGTCAGTGTACCTCGCCATGGGGGTGTTTTTGTGTTTGTGCATTTGTACCCATGTGAGCAAGTGCACTACGTGCAGCCAAGCGTGCGTGTGTTTGCACACAAATCTGTACGTGTGCATGCCTGCGCATGTCTGGGTGCATGTCAGCGAGAGTGTGATGCGAGTGGACCAGCTGCCTGCTGATAGTCTAAACACTTGAGTGGAGTTCATTATTATGAGAGTCACAACACAGTGAATCACAAACAGAGAGAGCAGCAGCAGGGGCAGTGCAGGGTTCTCTGCGGCGGGAGACGTGATTGGTCGCCCCTGTGGCTCCTGCAGGAGTCAGCAGCGGAGGCTGAGAAACAGCAGCAGCTCTCCCACCACAGAATAACAAACAGGAGCAAGAGAGTGGGCAGACAAAGATAAGTGGTGGCTGTACAGTACGAGTAGAAAAGTGATGAGAGGGGAGTAAGAGAGGAGGAAAGACTGCAAGACAGACAATTTGAAAAAAAAACAACAATTTCTCAGTGTACTTTTGGGGATGTGCGTGATGATGGCCAACGTACCTACACACATCCTTCTGAAGGAGTCATATTGATAGCCTGTTTGACATTCACAGCGATAGGAACCAGGCAGATTGTGGCACAGCTGGCCCTCTCCACATCGATGCAGACTGCTCTGACACTCGTCCACGTCTGAAAGGCACATGTGAGTCGCAAACAGTGTTAATTTGTTGTTATCGTTTTTTTTAAATAGAAAAAAATTATATGAATGAAAATAATTAAATTTAAAAAAAACAAACAAAAAAAACATTTCAGAAGTCCATCTTTGATCTCACAGCAACACTTACCAACACATCTGGATCCATCGGGACTCGCGTGATAGCCGCGGCTACATATTATCTTCCTCTGGCACATGTAAGATCCTGCTGTGTTGATGCAGTTAAACCCTGGGCTACATGGCTGGGCCAAAGAGGCACACTCATCAGTGTCTGGTACACACACACACACACACACACACACACACACACACACACACACACACACACACACACAGGCAGTGAGATAGAGGCAAAGAGGAAAGGCCCGGCGGCAGAAAGGCAGGGCATGGGAGACCAGAGGGCAGCTCTCTTGCCACACATATCAAAGCAAACACACATCACACAGGTATACCTTTGGATGTCTTTGTTGTTGCTGTGTGTGTGCGTGTGTGCATGTGTCTGACATTTTCTTCATTTTCTCATTTCTCAGAGCATTTCTCTTACACTCCTTTTACAGTGGTGTCGGCTGCCTCGACATGCCCCAGTTCCTGCCCCTGGGGGCTAATTCCACAGCATCAGTTTGTACTGGAGGAGGACAGAGGATTGGCTTTTATCCACCCTCCTGCAGCCCCTAACGGCAACCTCTCAGATCTCCTGTCTGTGTGGCATTTAACCCCTCTGTCACTGGAGCCCTGCTGACTCACCTGCATTGTTTACAACAGCATCTACACAGACTATGATTCACCTGTGCGGCGATCTTGCTCTTTGTGCGCTTAGACCTGGATTACTCATCTGTGTTTGGTAACATAGTGTGATAAGATAGGGAATTTCTAATATCAGAAATAGCACTGAATTTAATACAAAACATAGCTGTTTTTATGCTTTTACTCAATGTCTTTGTATGGCCTTATTACTGTAATAATTACCATTGTATTTTTGTGTATCTTTGCTTCAGTCCAGACATCAATTGTATTAAAATGAGATAAATTACATTTTAGATCCCTGTTTGCTGTTTGTTATATAACATTTTATTAAACTTTGTTTATTTCATATATCAATGCAATTTCCATAAGAAACAATGATTCGATCACTGAGTGAAATTTGGTTCCCTATAACTTACAAACAGTGGAGAGAGGGAGATTTATAATAATATAAATCATCTCAGTAAGAAAAAAAATTACTTACCCATACAGTTGCCCTGTGCATTGTGGTGATAACCGACAGGACAGCGCGGTTTGGGGGTGCACCTGAATGAGCCCTCAGTATTCACACAGTCAGAGTCAAACCCACAGTTCTGGCTGCTCTGCACGCACTCGTCAATATCTGCGGGAGAAAGTAAACAAATGGGCTGACTGCAAATAAGGCACAAATCAAACATAATTATTATTTGTTTTCTAATAATCTACTTTGATTTTAACTCAGTGCTTGCTCATAGTAATGCCACACTTTACCACTGGATGGCACTGTGGTTAAAGACCAGCTGGTGCTCCTTTCTATCAGTCTTCAACCAAAGCAAAGACAGGAAATTACAGTCTTTAAATAAATAAATACTAAATACTTTATGTGTATGTTTGTGTTTTTCACTGCAATTTACAGGTTTTCACTACTATTAATGATAATTAGAAGCCAAACAAGCCATGGTAGGGAGCCCTGCAGATTTAGGGTAGGTCTATAAACAGTGGCTAGTGATTAAGAATGACTGCTCCTGACATAAGTCTTGCAGAGCTGGTATTGGGTGAATGCGTCTGACACTTGTGTGAGGGAGAGAGAGAGAGCGAGAGAGAGAGAGAGAGAGAGAGAGAGAGAGAGAGAGAGAGAGAGAGAAAGCAAGGGAGCAAGATAAATGTATGATAGATTGGAAGTGAGCTTGCAGTGAAGGCAAGAAAACCGAAAAGGTCAAAGAGTTAACCTACTCTTACTTACGCAATTCACTCACTTATCCTTATTCCCTTTCCTCTCTCTCTCTTCCTCTCTCTTTCTCTCTCTCCACACACACACACACACGCACACACACACACGCACTTACTTTAAATTCACATCTTCCTTGTTGACAAAGAGAAAGGTACCAAAACGCCACCCCTTCACATATGGTATATGGTATGATATATCATTGAAAAGCCCTAAATGTCCACTTTAGACGACAGAAGGAGTTCATTCAGTAGTATGTAGTGGGCGGGAGATATTCAGGTTTACAAATGTCCGCCACGGAGGACAAATTTGAACTACCGGTCGTCAGGAAGATATTACCAAGATTGTAATAATTTTGTTTCATTTGTAAGAGAATGACAATCTCACAGGAAAAGGGAGGACAGAACATTTTTTTCTCTCATCACTTGTGTTGACTGCCTGAAATGGAGACTTACAGTTAAATCTACTTTCTTGTTAAATTCTCATTTTGCACGATTGAAAGCTCTTTAAGTTCTCAAGGAGCTACAAATTGCTTGACTCTCCATGGCTGAGCCCAAAGTAACAAATATGCAGTGACAGGCAACACTTACATCGCATTTAAACCTAACTTTATGGGTGCTTTTTTTTTAACACGACTGCTGCTTCTGAATTAAATATTTTAGTGGTTACAATTTATAGTGCATGAAAATAATGAGATATATTGGGGCGTTTACTTTTGTAGGTTGGGCACTAATCATAATGACAAGCCAGGTTGCTCTACATACTGAGAGGAACAATACCATGGAAATAACTCTCTGGAGTCAAATTTCTTAGTATCTGTGAAATAACATAATCGCTAGATGTGAAAATTAAAAAGTAAATAAATAAATAATAGCGCTTTAATCCAAAGTGATTGCCTTAACAATGTGCCATACTTGAATTTTGAAAATAACACAAATGCTCTCCCACTGGTTTATTTACAACATACTCAGCCAAAGTGAAAACTTAATAACACTACTTAATAATAATATGGTGTGGTGTACCTTCACAAATGTCATTGATTATGTGGTATCCTGGCGGACAGGTGATCAGTCTCTGACAGACGAAACTCCCCGCAGTATTCATGCAGCGCTCATCCACCTGGCAGGCTTGCGCGAACAAACACTCGTTTATGTCTGCATGAAAAATATGAAAGAAGAAGGAAGTGTTTCAGTGTAAGATGAATTAATAAGAAGTGTTCAGATGTGCCAAATGAATAGGTCTAGAATAAGTAGATAAACCAAACAAAGCATCTGCTGAGTTTTGGTATGTGTAATAGTCACCGGTTAGAGGCAGATAAAAAGGGAAAGGGCAGAACTATCAGGGAGTAAGTCTAATGGTTAAACATATATAATAACACAACATTCAAATAGAGTAGTAATTGGTAAGCTTTATGATAAAAACACACACATCAATTAAGTGTGTTGTGAGAATAAAAGCTACGTATGGTATACAGCTGGTGTATTTTTCCCGTTATAACGAGTTTAGAGGGGTTTTTTTTACCTTCACATGAGTGTCCATCAGGCCGAAGGGAGAATCCCAGGGAGCAGGAACACTGTGGCCTTCCGCCCACTGGGGTGCACTGTTGCTCACAGGGGCTATTCCCTGAAATGAATACTGTAAATTCAGGAAATATACTGCACATGCGGTAAAACAGAGAGGGGCTTTGTGGTTCAGTTCAGGCGACAGAACTCTATTTTGCTTTATTCCCATTTGCTCATTTCCTCGTTTTTTCCAGGTTTATCCGTGACCTGGTCATATTGCGTTTCCTACTTTTGGCCCACGCTGTGGGGGCCCTCCACCCTGGTTATCATAGAAACCAAACAAGAGTAACAAAACGTGACCATGCAGGGATTATGATGTGAAACAGTGGATGCTGGAAACAAAAGAAGCTTTGATACCATCTCACTGTTTGACGGTTCCAGCTCCAACTACATTTCATGGAAATGGCGAGTTTGATATTATGACATGTCGGTCCACATCAGCTTCCTTGTTTCGGCTTAAGCGGTTTGCCCCGTAAATACGTACAGACTTCGCACGGGAACTAGTTGGTGCCGGCTCACCAACACCCCCACAGCTAGGCTACTCTGCGTTGTGTTTACTTATGTGAAATGGACGGCTGGCGGGGGGTGCAGTGGCAGCCGGTAAGGAGATGCACACGGACACAGAGGGGTTCGGGATCGTGGCAATACCGTAGGTTTATTCACGAACTTCGTGTCGAATGTGTCGAACTTTGGTTACGACACATTCTCAGGAACGGATCTCCGTCGTAACTCGAGGACCCCCTGTGTGTGTGTGTGTGCGTGTGTGTGTGTGTATATATATATATTTTTTAATATATTTATATTTTTATTTATTTTCATTCAGCTACATTAAGATGAATGCCCTCATTTGATGAATGAGAGCACTCATTGGGAGCTGTCAGCCTTACAGCTCACCTTCACAGGGATTGACTGGAACGGTGGGCTGGGAATGAGGTGGAAGGAGCAAGGGGGGCTCTGCTGCTGCTCTGTCATCGTCCTTCAGTCTGTTCTCCTCATCCGCCGTCTCTGCAGCGACATGAACAAATTCATCGCAACGTGCATCCACTCTGGTCCTCGTCAGAGACTTAAACATTGCACAATTTCTGCATCTTCATCCATGGTATGAGGCTTGTACATAAACGCTCTAATGGCAGTCAAGGTGAAATAGGAAAAAAAAACAATGCCTGCGGAAAAAAAATTGTTGGTTTTATGAAAGAGCCCCATCCCATCACTGTAATTTGCTGAGAGCTCTGACATTATAATCCTGTTTAGACAGGCTTGTGTTGGTGAGAATTACTGTTGATTAAAATCTGGTATGTGGTTAAGGGGGAAAAAAAATCATTGAGCATTACCTGGAAACACATGTAGTAAGTTTTGTCGGAGTATGTCTGACTTTCAATCGGAGGGAAATTTTGTATTTTTCTTGTGATTGTTTGAGCTTTGGTGTCACTTCAGGAAACGGATGTCAGTGTGTGTGATTAGAATAACTATTATTACGCAGTATCAGACCTTGCAGACAGGAAGGAACATGAAGAGACCAGGAAAATAATACACTGCGAATCTGGAGACAAATTATAACAAATGGGATCCTCCTGACGGGAACACAGACTTTAAATCATATTTCAAAGAGCGAATGGTACAGCAAGGTAAGATCTGCTAGCAGTGTGTAACAAAATAAGATTGGTGGTCTTCACTTTACCTTGCGCGCAATTAAAAGCATCCTCTTGGAGCATGTATCCCGGGAACGTGTAACATGTTGACACCTTTGTGATGACAAACATTACTGTATATATATATATATCAGGCACTCACCCATGTCTTCCAGCTCAGGAACAGGACCCTCCACTGTGTTTGCCCCATCCCTCTCTTCTCCAATCGAAAAAGCCTCTTTAGGGTATGGGCTGTCAGATACTGCGACACATAGAGAGAACAGGTGATGTTATCACAGGCAATAAAATACTTAAATGTTTTCTTTTCTTCTTTGTTGTTATTGTTTACGCCGATATCAACAACCACTGGTGCAACGTCATCTATAACACTTATCCTGAGAGCTGCTGTCACTAAATTGTGGACCGCCGTCCAGGTCCAGACCCAGACCCTGTTCTGTCCGGATCCAAAGCCAGAACTGACATATCACTGACTTTTACAGACATCCCAAGTCTCCCGGAGGTTCCAGGAGAGCTGATTGGCTCCCAGATCACCCCGGTTAATGATTAAAATCTAAATACAAATCAGGAATCACAAGTCCTAGGTCCCCCTACTTAATACACAAGGTGAGTTAGTGGACTCAGATGATTTATTGCAAGTTAAATATTGTAATAAACAAGTAATATCGTTATGTGCCTGATATATGTTATGCACATGCTATGATGATGATGATTATCAATAGTAGTGGTATAGAGTCTATACTACTACTGATAACTGGGATCCCCTTAGTTTTTTATATTACTACAGACAAGTATTTTTTTATTGTAAGCAAAACAACAACAAACTAATGCTGACCTGTACATGAGGAAATTTCACCAGCCTATCACAGTGCCGACATGCAGAGACACACAACCATTCACTCAGATTTACACTAATGGTCAAAGCAAACATCTGCTTGTCTTTGGACAGTGGGAGGACGCCAGAGCTCCCAGATGTGATGCTTCTCACAGGTTCCCCAGCTGAGTGGTGCTGAGGTGTCGTCTTGTTAAGTGGAAACTCCTGGCCAGTGTTTCCAGCTATTAAAGCCTGCACCCAGCCACCAAGAGATATTTACTCACTCTGTGTAAAACCTGTCTTACACACCTCTTTGGTGTAATCCCTTATTTTATGCAGACAACAGCCACCAAACGTTACCCATTGCTTTCATGCAATTCGAAACACCACTGATTTTGTACTTAACCGTCGGTTAATTTCAATTTGTTATTGCGTATTCTTTCCTTTGTTGTGGCCAGTGACCCAGTTCTGACAACGGGGAAAACCTACAAACATGCAAACTCCACAGAGAAAGGTCAAACTAGGACTCAAACTCAGAAGTCTCTTCATGTGAGGCACAAGTGCTGACCACTGCACCACCCCATACCACATCATTCATATCCTCGACAAAGTCTGAAATGCCATTCCCTCGCCAGACTCAAGGATACACATGCAAACAGGACAACATGCACGGAATGCATAAGTCAAGTAACAAGATAAGTAGTAAGACTACCAGTGATGCCTTTTCTATTTGCTCTGCAAATATGATGAGTGAAACACGTCTTTCTCTATTTCTGAATCATATATTTCATATGCATAATGGGATTAGAAATGTTTAACAAATGTAATCTTTGTATATGGTTATTATAGGAACACCACTTGTTTTTTTTTGTTCATGCTACTATGTTTTATTTTATGTTTATTTTGTATAAATAAATGTTCTGAAAAAAAATTATTAAAAAAAGAAATGTTTGCCAAAATATTATACAATAGAAATTATCTGACAAGACAACGTGGCTGATTGTTTAAAAAAAACGGTTTCAAATTTAAATGATTTAACATTTCATCTTGTCCGAGCCAGATTGAAACTGTGTAAGAGTAACTCACACAACAGCCTGGTTTATTAAAACAGAAGTTGATCGATCTCCAGAAAGGCAGACAAGCATTAGATTTCTTATAACTACTGTAACAGAGTGGACTCAGCTTCCGTTTAACAGCCACTATAAAGTAAATTGATTGCCTTTGGCTTAAACCTCTGTTTTTCTCAAGCATCACACTGAGGTTTATTACATTTCCCAACCCAAAAACATCCTCTTCCTTGGCCTGAAACACGCATTTCAATACTGTGTATTTGTGCGTGTGGAAATTTGTTGACAATACCTTTGTTAGGCGGCGGACTATGGTGCTGGGTAGGCCTGTCTTGGAGAGTGTGCCAGCCATCTCGATTCTCAGCCATCCCGTCTTCGCCCTTGCAGCAGTTCAGAAAGACATATCTGCAGTGGTGGCCGAGGTACTGGTGGGCTTCGCAGTGATGCCCATCCCTGCGAAACTGCAGGCCCAGTGAACAGCAGCCACAGCATTCCTGCCAGTCACACAGCCATAATGCTTAGTCGTGGATTATATGCCTTGAGACTCACAACATATATGTTTATATTGAATTTAAGGTTTGCTTGTTTTGCCATACATGCAACATGACTATGTAGGACCATGTTGGTTCGTTGGCCACTCACTATGGACCAGATTAACTTGTTGAAGGGCTGTTATGAAATATTATAACAACACTTTGGTCTGATGAGTATGGAAAATTAAGGACAGCAGTTCCATTTTAAAATCATTCAGTGAAATAATATACATTTGTTACACATATGGTTTCCACATAATGACCCATAATGCTTTGGGAGATCCCTTTGGGGATTTTTGACTTGACTTTCAAGGTTTTGAGTGAAACCTAACCAACTAGTAGATGGGTTGCTATGAAAACTGTTTTACATTTATTTCCACCTCAGGATTAATGGTAAAAAACAAGAACACAGTAGATTGAGTCAGTTGGATTCAGCTTTGATATTTACAAGTTGTAATACAGCACTAATGTCCCTTTGGTCACAGCTTCTCGCTCTGTTCCCCCTGTAGCACACTGCGAGAAATCTTCAGAGTACATGGGGGCATGGTGAAACATAAAACTGAGATAATGGCTGCTGTGATGCGGAGGTGTTGCAGACGGCATAATGTTACTGCATGTACGCAGGTCCCAAAGAAAGGTGATGAAAGCCTATATTTAACAGCTGCACTGCGGCATAGCATCAGTAAGGACCACAAACGCTAAAGGGCCTCTAAGGACATAAACATCCTTCAACACGCCAGGTCAGATGGCTAATTAGTGGAATAGTGATGAACATAATGGAGTCACCATGACTTGACTCCCACTAAGTGTGGTTAAAAACAAAAAACAAACAAAAAAAATTACAACTCACATTGGCTACTGTTTTACCACATCACTAATTGGGCCACGTTTCCGCAATTTCAGAGAGGCCACGCAATTTCAGTTGAGGCCTGCTTTGAAGATAGGAAACCCCACCACGGTGGGAATCTTCACTCGTAATTGGGCTTAAAATAAATTTGTCTGAATTAAATAAGGTAATTGAATAACAGCAAACTGGCACCACAGTGGTTATCATCTGAGGAAACGTATAGAAGAAGGTAGGTCAGAGGCTACAAGATAGCCACAGGCTTAATATCTGTTACATGCTTTCAATTTCTCAATTTTCAACCACTAATAAGGTCTGCACTAGGCTTCATTAGAAATGTATCATGTCTTTAAGTTTGACTGTTGAACCCAGTGAACTCTGTATGCCCTTTGCTGTGCTTCCTTCCACAGATACTTGCTTTATAGGAATCGATCCCACATTTATCGCCGGCATCCGCTCCACACATACTTCCTGCTCGGGCTGCATCGATCCCAGCCAAGCACCAGCTTTCTCTCAGTGTGCCAAGGCAGCACAGTTGTTGTGCAGTCCTGGCAGAGAGGAGGATACATCAGAAATGAGTAAACTGTTTGGATGAGATAACCACATAAACCGCAGTGCGTTGGATTCAATTATGAGAATCGAGATGAGCGGTATTAACAGGCATTGCATCACGGCAATCACCAGCATATGGAGTGCCTGTCTTTTGTGGGCGGTTCCATGTTGTTGCAGCGGCCGTTTGCTGAAGCCCATTTCTCCCCAGTCTCACAGCAGGTTTTCAGCAGCTCCTTGGCAGACGCTGTGATGAAACACAAACACCCCATTTCAGATATAGCCCCACTCAGTAAAGCCAGTGTTACAGAGAAATTGCATGGAATAATGTTGAATTACAATGTGTATTCAGCTGGAATGGGAGGGTTCCTACAAGGGGCCCCATGACAAAAAATCTAATGGGCCCCCAAATAAATAAATAAATACATACATACATACATACATACATACATACATACATACATACATACATACATAAATACATACTCCTACTTGCAATCGTCCTAACTTTTCCCCTCTGTACGGCGCCACAGGTTCCTACATCAGAAAATTCGATCTGCAAGAAGCTGTAAAATTTGACTAAGCAATATTTGAAGTGCAACCAAATCTCATCCTTTCCAGAACACTTGTCCCAAACTAATAGCTGATTTTTTTGGTGACTGCATGCTGAGAATAGCACCTTTTGACTCTGCTCGTACTTTCATTGGCAGAGAGAAGCAAAGCCATGAAATCTAAGACCTCCAAAAATTACAATCAGACCAAAATCGTCTGTTTCGTAACATCCAGGCTAATCAGAGGTGGAGCAGGGTGAAAGAGTAACACATTAACGCTTCATTTTAAACTGGGTCAAGGTGCAGACAGAGCGAAAACACATTATCCAGTCAACGGGGAAAATACATTCATCTTTCCTTCAATAACAGGGCAGAGCATTCCAGCATTGATTTGTGGAGCCTGCCCTACTGTAGAAGAATTCATGACATTAATGGCTTCCTAGTAATTCACAGCACAAAGGGCAAAATACTCCTCCTCCTAGATTTTCTACAAAAGACTATTTGTTTTCGTTATTGAGATCCTTCACTGTTTGATGAGCATTTTATTTATTGATGTTTTACATAATAAAATCAGATTAAAAAGTTAAGGGAACAAAGTATGCATGAGTGTAGGCCAACAAAATTTACTAGTTGTGAAGACCAAATACAGTCATTCTCATAGTGGCACTAGATGATATCCATGTAACCAAATTTAAGAAATGTTATGTCCTATAGTCCTATAGTTTCCAAGTTACTGCATGATATTTCACTCTGATTATGTCCAGACCTCTTATGGCAGTAACAACCTTCTAAACTTTTATCTCTCATAACATGGGATGGTCCATTAAAAGTTTTTAATGAGTGTGAAGGCCAACATGGAGGCAAATACCAAGAAGCCAAACTCTTCCTGCAATTTCATATACAGGTGTCTGAGAGTACAGGGGGTCCTCGTGTTACGACGGTTACGAGATACAACGTTTTCCGTGGTTACTACACATCTCCCGTGAACTTCCTTGTTTCGGCTTAAGCGGTTTGCCCCGTAAATATGTACAGACTTCGCACGGGAACTAGTTGGTGAGCGCTATCTCTGTCTCTCAGCGCGCCTGCCGGCTCTCCCACACCCCCACCGCCCAGCTAGGCTACTCTGCCC
>JAFBJQ010000320.1:564004-599115 GCA_016785345.1 Trinectes maculatus
TCGAAATTCGGTTACGACACATTCTCAGGAACGGATCTCCGTCGTAACACGAGGACCCCCTGTACCCAAAAGCATTCTCATTATTTCATTTCCAAATTCACTTCAGTTTTGTTGAGATGCCTCTTCTTGATCTACTTATACATTGTGAGATCAAAGCAATTATTCAGAACAGAGCACAAGGCTTCTGCAGCGGGCTTCATTTAAAAGTTTAGACATCTACACCTTTAAAGCCATGCAGACTCTTTTATACATAACTACAGTATCTTTGCCAGGAGCACAGTTAAACAAGCCTCTTTGAACCTGAGTGAATGTATACAAAAAGACAGAGAGCACACTTACTTATCCCCTCGTTTTGCTTCCTATTAATTTTCTCCATGTGGATTATGATTACAAAAATCTGCTCCACGCGTCCATCCAGATTTTGGGATGTATAGGGAATTAAAGTACATTCAGTTCTCGTAGATGTTTACAAAGGATTTAGTGAATGAAATGACCCCGGAGGGAGACTATTTCACTAAATTAGCTACTAAGCACAAGAAAAAGGATAAATGCCCTTTGCCAAGGTATATCTGAGTCTTAAGTCTCTGACAGAATCTGACAGATTTCCTATAATTATTAGAACTAGTTCCATTCAGCTATGCACCAACAAGCTATGTGCTTTTCACATTTGGAATCTTAATTATAGACTTGAAAGGAAGACAAAGAGCATCTCTCTGTTCCACCTTTGTCATTATATCTGTCCGTTACGCCATTATTAACAGCAGATGCTGTTGAGCTCCTCTGAATCCATAACTGGTGACACTGCACCCTCGCAGAGCTTGGTGCGAGAATAACAACAAAAAGGGGCAACTCTCAACATGTCTGGTGGTGTCATAAAGCAGTGTGCTGCCACTAACCGAGGCTCATGTGTCTCCCCTTCTGTGGACTTAGCAGAGATTTACAATACAGGTGGGCCGAGGAAAAACAGGACCAACAACGTGCATAATAGCACAAGCAAAGGGTCCGCGGCACAGAAAGTCATGGGGTGGAACATGATGATTGATGCTTGTGCGTGCTCCCTGCGTGTGGAGGGAGTGACACAATGTCTTCTCACCTCCAACGTGAGTATTTGCTTTATTTTGTGTCTTCTGAAACACAGAATCGCGTCCAAAGAAACAGCTGGCTGTGATATAACAGGGAGGTCTCTCCAAATATCTCCATGACTTCATCTCCAAAATGGCCAATTCAGGTTTCAATTAACAAACAATGCCATGATCTCCCTGTAAGCCGACAATCGTCTGATCCACATTTTTGTTGTCTTAACTGGGGTTACAGCTGATGCCAGCCCAAAAGCCTTTACTGGTTTTACACAATAACCTACACCTCAATTATGTTTTATGGTGGCTAGATAACAAACACTGAAATCAAAATATTCCCATTCCTTTTTTTTTCTTAAGACGCTGCATGTCGTAAACACACCCAGGCACAAACCATCAAAATGTTTTGTAAAGTTTTTGTGGTGCAACATCTGCTTTACAAATTCTTTTTTTGCATAAGGGACTTGCTAAAATATATTCTTTGCTATGTCTCTAACCCAATATTCTACACAGTCCTGGAATGCCATCCGCCTTATTATTTCTTCTGTATTCCATGGTTTGTTTATACAACAGACTACAGGAAATGCATTTCTTGCCAGCGGAAATTCGTCCAAATTCCGAATTTGGACCGAATGAATGAAATAATATTACCTAATTGCCGGTTTTCAAATTTCACAAGTCCCATCAGAATTAACTGTTTTCTGCATTTGAAATCATTATATCAGTGAAGCGTACGCACAGGTATAACATTTCACAGGAAAGGTTTTTACTGAGTTTTATAGTCGAAGGAGAGAACAAGGGTGACTTCTTGTAAAGTAAGTCTGGAAACATCTGTACACATCTGCACTTTGCCTGTTTGCTAATGGCAGAAATTCAGCTGCAGAGTGTAAGAGTTAAATCTGTTTTTGTGTTACTATTTATCACCAATCTCCCTCTACTTACATAGTGGTTTTCTTTTATGGGTGGTTTCTGGAGCAGATGTTTTTTTTTTATTTATATGTGCGGGTGACATGTGGATCAGGTGGTTTTTCAGTAAGGACATGTTGCAGATTGACTAATTTCCTGGACATGACCTTGAAAGCACCCAGATTCACTAGAGTGATCCATGTTTTTCAAAGGGCTCATCAGAGCAGTGGTGCAGCAGGAGTTATCTCTCACACGGCTCCCGCTTTGGAATTCAGTCTTCTTTTCATCCTAAGGAAAATTACACATTTCTTCAGTCCACTCCCACACACAGCATGTTGTGACAGTGCTGTTGATAAAAAAAACAAGTGTTTCAGATGATAATTATCCCACAGACAAGCGATATATCAACTTACCACCATCTAATTCTCTTTTAGTGTAGTTCAACGTTATGGTTGGTCTTTGGTCAACTTCAGGGAAGGAAGTTACCCAGGGAAACATCTAAGGAGGTGTTCCTCAGATGAGGTGATTATTAGAAAGAGCGGGGAAACCAGCCGCGGCACGAGAGACGAGTAATCACATCGGCTCATGTGGGAGCAGTGAGTAGCGTCTGGCAATCAAGCCACAACAGTGGTCTCATTCATCACATGGGTATTATGCCGCTCACAGGTACAACCCCCAGGAAATCCAATACCAGGTCCAACCCAGCATCTGAAAGTCTAAACAATCCCATCCCCCTTCTGAGCACACACTGTGCCTGGTCTGGGCAAATGAGAGGAGTTATTGACTGGGAGAAAAAGACATTTATCTTAGGCTGTGTTCCACAGCGAAGGCAACTCATTTGTATTTCGTGCTTGATGTACCATCTCTTTTTTCTTTTCAAATTTACTTTGACATACTCAGCTGACAGCATCGTTAACAGGCCATTTCAGCTGGGGTTTGCTCTCTTACATGTCGTTGATTTGAAAACTTTATCCAGTGACCTTGACCAATTATCCATCGCGGTGTCATTCCATTCTAGATCATTATCAAAAATACCCATCCCACTCTAACTATACCGTGAGGCTCTAATTCACAGTTGAATTGTTTGAAATAATTTGAGAATGTCTATTAAAAATGAAAATGCCCCCCCATATTAAATAAGCAAGTCCATACTACCTCAGACACAGATTTTTATTTTACCCAGAAATGACCTAAATGTTTCAGTCTCTAAAAGTATAGAAATGTATGCTGGTTCATTTCACCTGATGAGTACCTATGAAGCTCACCCCCACAACACCTCCTCATCTATGCATTCAGCATATACATACCAATGGTGGCCAGGTGCTGAAAGGACAGAAAGGGCCTGACAGGTCCCAACAAAAATCATAGTGTTGTAAAGTAGGTTAACTACGGTCCCGCAGAATGTGCGTTGCCGGACAAAAGAGCATTAAGAGATCTCAGAATCTTGAACCTAAGTCATGAGAAATCCTGTCACCAAATTGGTTGATGAAATGACAAGGCAAATACCTCTTATTCATTCGGAAAGTAGTTCAATTACATCTTGGGAAATAAAGTGAATCTACCTTGTACCATAAGGGGCATGGATCAGTCTCTCTAGCATCACTTGTTATTCGCAGACCTTTAGAGAAATAACATCCTCTCAACTTCAATGCATTAAAAATGAATACACTCTAAATATAGTTATTTCGCCTCTGAGTAAGGTAGATAAATGCTATCTAGGGAAAACAGACTTTCGCCACACAATTGTTTTTCCTGGCCGACTCCTAGCTTGAATAGAGTGATTATGAAATCCTTCTCAAAAGACAGGATGTAAAGGGGAGGGGGAGGGGGTGCAAGGTGTATTTAGTTGTAATCATTGAATGAATCAAAAGATTTAAAAAAAATGTATGCCTCATATTTTAAATTCACTTGCTTTCACACACACACACACACACACACACACACACACACACACACACACACACACACATATATATGAAGCGTTAGCAGCATGCCATAGATGATAAACAAACTTACCTTGAGTGCTTTCCTCAGTATCGTGCGGTTGGTAGTTGTAGAAGGTGTGTTGTGGTTGTCTTTCAGGCTGCTCACCATCCTGTCTCATCCTGACAGGGGCTCTGTTGGTGGGACTGAATTGGACCGTGGGGTACGTTCCCTGCTCCTTGTTATTGATCGTCTGTCTGTGCTCCACTGGGACTTTGCCACGTGCGTTATGACCCACAGAGAGGGCGCTGCCAGGATTTGTGGCGTATATTTTAAATTCACTTGCTTTCACACACACACACACACATATATATGAAGCGTTAGCAGCATGCCATAGATGATAAACAAACTTACCTTGAGTGCTTTCCTCAGTATCATGCGGTTGGTAGTTGTAGAAGGTGTGTTGTGGTTGTCTTTCAGGCTGCTCACCATCCTGTCTCATCCTGACAGGGGCTCTGTTGGTGGGACTGAATTGGACCGTGGGGTACGTTCCCTGCTCCTTGTTATTGATCGTCTGTCTGTGCTCCACTGGGACTTTGCCTTGTGCGTTATGACCCACAGAGAGGGCGCTGCCAGGATTTGTGGCGTGGCTGTCTCTACGTTTGTGATGACCAAAGTGCCTGCCCGCCTTGTTGGCATGGGTAGTGAATCCTGTTTCTTTTAAAGCATTTCTGTCTGTGTCATATCTGCTGTTCCTTTCAATTGTTTCCTCTTGCAGCCGGTGGTTCTCTGTGGTCACAGTCTGTGTGGCTGTTGTACGCGGTGTTGATTCTTTGGTCTGGGCCTCGATTGTGGCTGAATTGACATGTTGTGTGACTTCATCCCTGCCGCCCCTCACTGAATTCGGCTCTTGTTGTTTTTCTCCCAGTTCATGTCTCCTGTCATCATGGGAGCTGGAGGAAGTGGAGCTTGACTCCGGGTAGGCTGGTGGTACTGTAGTAGATTCCAGTGGTCGGGCCAGATCATGGATTGCTGGAGATGTTGGCTCTGCAAGTGTATAGTCATAATCCTCCGTGCCAAACCTGGGTGGGTCCTGCTTATACAGAGGTAAAGTGTTTCCCTCTGCCCGCTTGGAAAATGGTTCCACGGGGCTCATTTGGCCTTGAGTGCGACTGCTAATGTCTCTCAAAGGGCTGTTGTTTTCAATCGCTGTTTCCCAAGTAGTCTTGCGAGGGTCACAGTCAGGGATAGCGGAACACATTAACTGTCCACCTGCATTCGGGCAGTGGCAAACCTGGCACTGGTCTGTCTGCAAAGAGTGTCCCGCTTCATATTTCTTGCTGCCATGTGTACAGCCAATTCGTCCACACTGCATGCATCCATCTTCAGGGTATACAATTTCAATGCAATTGGGGGGGATTTCAGGGCAGGGAATAAAACGACAGCTTATTTTGCCTCCTCCCCTTGGACAAGAGCATTCGGTGCTTCCGAAATCCACAAAGTAAGATTCCCCCTCTGGGACTTTCCCGTTCCGGAAGCCTGCTTGGATGCAGTCGTAGTACTGGTAACCCTCGCAGGTGCAGCCCCTCTGTGTACAGGTGGCACAGCAGGCGCCCTTCTCTAAAACTGTTCCAATGCAGTTTGGAGGAACAGGACAGTCCACACCTGAGCAGTCTTTCTGACTTAGACACACGTGCACGCAATGCATCAGCAGACATAAAAACAATGCTTGCTTTTGAATGCTCATTTTGTCCAAGTATTCCAAGTTAGTTCTCCAAAGCTTCTCTTCAGGCTCAATTTTATTCCTGGAGAGTTTTGTCTTTCACTCTGTGAAGGTAAACAGTGGTTAATGATTCAGCCTGAAAACTGATGATTATATGCTTTTTTTTTAATAGTTATTATCAAAAACACATGTTTCAACTTAATGAACTGTTTGCTTAATTTGACCACCTGCCAAATGTTCATTTTCAATCCCCATGCCTCCATGTTTGGCACAACAGGGCATGAAAGCTATGATTTTAAGTTTGTTGCACATGGAAATTTTCCTGACTGAGGGAAAAAAAATGTTACAATAATAACGCAAACAATTGTGTGTCATTAAAAAACGGCGATGAAATAACAGGCCCTCCCTTCTATGACAATGGTATACTTTGTCATGCAAAAACAGTGTGCCGATTGTGTTATCAGCTTTCGGACTATCTTATAAAATTTTCTGCTTCCCTGGAATCCGGTGGAGATGTTGGGCATATTATTATTATTATTATTATTATTATTATTATTATTAGAAACAGTTAACGGAGCACAACTGTTTCACTTGCTTTTGCACACGTAACATAATTGTGTAAAGAATTAAAATAATTGTTTTTATAAGCAAATCTATCATGAAATTGTACAACGTAGTATAAAGTATGAAGGCATTTAATGTGGCTTCTGTAGCGATCCTTTACACAAAATGTCAAAATCTGATAGCCTTGATCCTGAGATGGGGATTTATATCAGAAATTATAAGAAGTCCTATGTGACATTTCATGCACAAAAAAGTCATCATGTATCACATTTTTCAATGCATTTTTGATGTTGCTCTTTATGCCACCTCTTTTGTTCTCACGTTTTCTCCCACATTCCCTAAACTCTGTGTCCTTGGAACAGATTCCCACCAAGAGCTGAGCAGCTGTTTATACTTGCCTCAGTGATACTGTCCACAGTTATGTTCTGTTATGGTCTAGAGGTCATTGGAATAAATGTGACATCTTAATCCGGGCAAAGCTACAGAACAACACAAAGCGCACTGTAGCTCCATTTTAGAGAATCAATGATGTCTTTGTGATTCTGGGCAGAAAATTCTTTTACCAGATTGGGTCTCTGCTACCGTGTTTTAACTCAGCAATAAATAAAACACCAAACCCCACATTTTTAGAGCTTGTCTGTGTCATTCAAGTGGAGTGGAAAACGTAACACAGGACAGGGGCTGATCTGGGTGTACCTCTCTGGGACTTGGCACGTCTGTTGAAAAATAGTAGTCGGATTGTTTGTTCGCCTACCAGTTCAGAAGTACTGAGTAAAACAGAAAGGTTATGACCTGCCACCACAACGACAAAAAATGACCTTTAGCCTTTTGCGCACTTTCACACGCACGCGCGCCTACGTACGCACGTTGTCCTCAAACGCCTAATGCCACAACGCGCGTGCACGCACGCCCAACAATCTTTAAACATTTTCGATGACGTGAAATGGATTTAAAAGGCGACTGACTTATTCTATGGAGGAGTGTAAAGTGCGCACGTGTAAAATAAGGAACTTCAACGTTTAATTGTAATCAGTGATGGTCACGTTGAACACAACTCAGATGCGACTTCAGCATTTGAACTTCACGGTCGTGTGTTTTTATATTAGAATACACGAAACCCATATTTCATTCGAGTTCGTCATTATACCACCAGTAACAAGAGACAACAACAAAATATATCACAGGTAAATATTATCCGAGATCAGAAATACGATCATCGCTGTAGAAGTAGATTCCATTTAGTTCCAAAATGAAAATCGAACCACTTGTTGGATTAAATCTAAAGTTTTTGTTCGTAATAAAATCCTACCTTGCGTCTCTGATCCTTCAGTGCTCTCGTGCCCTCGCAGAAAACGCGTAAAGTTTATGCACTGACTCCGGCTTGGGAGGCTGGGCTCCCTTTTTTCTGTGGGGCGGGGGTGGGACAAACTTCCACAGAGTTCCCTCCAGCTCTTTCGAAAGCCCCCTTTAGCATGATCATCTATCCAAAATACGAGAAATGACTTAACATGCAGCGTCGTCACTGGAAAATAAGTGCTGTCAGTAGTCTGGCTGGGGAAAAAAATGAGATTTGAGAATAGTGTGTATGCTCCTTTATTTTTTTTAAAAAAGAATGTTTCAATAGCATGAAGAACATAGAAGTTTATTTCTTATTTTATATATTATTTGCATGATTACACATTTCATGCTCACCATTGTTACTGTTTGACATTGATATATTTCCATGTTCACAGGTTATTCATTTCCTGTTTACTGCAGATGATAAGGTAATACAAACATAATTAGGTACCACCTTATATTGTCAAAAAATTGAAGAATTAAACGTTTAAAATATATATTTTTTCTTAATCTTGGCATGATGGGAATAAACAAAGACAGAAGACAGAATAGTCTGATCGGATTGGGAGAAGGGGCACTTGGGGCCACTGGCCACTTTGTCTCAGGGGTCTTCCTTAATTAGTCAGTGAAGAAGATGAGTCACTGGACCTGTCATTACCCTTCTCTGTTCTTTATTATCAAAATCACACACAAGTGCATAAATTGCACGTTGCCAAGATCCTTTCATGTCGTTCATCTGTTTTACATATTAGTGTGCAGACACAGATTGATGCAGAAAGCGATCTAACCAACTATATTGTAAGTATGGTGCATCTACTATAATGTGACCTCATAACTTAGCAATGGCATTTTTATTCATTGTACTATTTCCCAAATTTTATATCAATATAGAATGCACATGTTTGATACAAGTTTACTAAATGGAAATTAGATATGCAGTTGAGCCACTCATATGATCGTAGATAACTTGCACACATGAGCTAAGTGGCTCTGTAATTGACTAATCCCCTGGATAGCTGTTGTCACTATTCTGTGCAGCCCTGCCCTGGAGCGAAAATCCAGCAAAACAACTCGAATCAGCTGCTGCCCCTTAGCGTAGTAAGACAATCGCTATGACACTATGGCACCAGCCTGTCCTCCACAGATGTCTTCCAAATGACAGATTACATAACATACATTACACATTGCCACCTGTGGTAAAACATCAGAAAGCTTGGCAAGTAATTCTTCAGAGCTGTTTTACCCTTTGTGCCATTTTAACAAATGCAGATGCTGCTTTTATGAACTGTGCACATACAGCATTTTCTACTATTAAATCATTCCTGGAATAAAAGTCAGTGGTGAAACATAAATTAATCCTCAAGTACCTCATGCCTTGTGGGTTTAGATCATTTGACGCCTTTTCTCTCCAGAGAGATGTCCTAATGTTTCAGGCGGAGTCCAAATGGCCTGTTCCCCCCACAGTAGTTGACCTCTACTTACTCCTCTGGGGTGCAGTAATGGCTCTCAGCCTGCGAGATAATGTCATCTGACACACACTGATTTGGGAGAGGTAATTGCACCCCACACTTTTGTAATTTCTCGTTCATGCATGTTTGAAAGGTGACTTATGCCACGAGCAATTGTTGAAGTCCACTGACTGCAATCATGTCTCGTGATAATCTATCTAATGGGCAGTTTCTCAATTTCACACCAGGAAGATTGAATTAAAGTATAAAGTTTAAAATATGTATATGTTTATTATGTGAAGTGAAGTCATTCAATTCTATTGAAGATTCAACATCCTCTCTATTCTTCTGAGTTTTAATTAAAATTGATTGTGATGGTTACATCACTGTCTTCTTGGGCCCCCTAACGCAGCAGGTGTTAATGTTATCTGTCCATTGTGTGATGCATTGTCTTGGTCTTCTGTCTTTGTTTAAACAGATGGAAACAGTCTCATGGTGTTTATTGTAAATGTTAAATATCAGTGGTGGGGTGTAAGCTGATCTAAACTGGCTAATAGTATGGCTCAGTCTAATAGCTGATCATTCAGTGAGTCATTTTGCAAGTACTTGGACATGACAGCATTGTCAGATTAGCAGGAATACCAGCAACAAATACACTTAAATAAAAGTGCTAAAATAAAAGTGTTAATTAATCCTACTTTCATGTAAACAAAGCAGTAACAACCCTCACAAATGGTTGTTGGGTATGTTACACATCTATTTTCTGCCATTGCAGAATGGAAGAATTTAAACAGCAGAGACAAGGCACTGCAGCTCCAGGGGGGTGGGGTGGCGGTGGGTGGGGGTATTGAAGACCCTTATGTATGTGATAAAAGGCTCTCCCCACCTGTGCCTTGTAAAGACTTTGGAAGCTGTTAAATGTCTGCTGAGGGCTACAGCTCTATGGCACAACAGCATCAGGCTCGAAAAAACAAAACATTTAATTCTGCAGAAACAATGAATACTGAATATGTTTAATTGTATTGTAATATCAATAAAATTGTCAAGAAGTATTTAGGATCACCCGGTGCTAAAAGTTGACTTGAGGTACTCAGCCATTAAAATAATTAAGTCGATGTGCAAATATCTTTGAGTTGGGAATAGAGGTACGGTAGTTGGTATTCATTGAATGTGGTGCACATGCAAGAGAGATTATACTGTCACTGCCCATGCTCATGAAAGCATTAAACTGAGAATACAAACCCATTTAGCTTATCCACCTTATGCAGCATGCAGTAGATTGTAGACAGGGATTTCACAGCACCGCTCCGTAGGTTTTTCCCTGTTCTTTTCATTTTACTTTATGCAGACCAACTTTATCTGTAAGTAAAAAGCTATATTAGCTACTTTTAATGGAAATATTGGCAGTTTAGTAGATTAATTTTGACTTGGGTTGTAATATATTAAAAAAAACATTGTCCGCTGTCAAAAACCTGTGCACATCTGTAGTGTCACAACAGTTATACCACCACAGTGATTATTTGAGGCAGCACGACCCCCTGTTCCTCTTTTATATATTTCTTGGAACATGTGAGATAGCTCCCTGACGCAAAGGCTGATTTCACTAAATAGTAACACATTTTATTATGCCTACCTATAGCAACTTTTATTGGGCCTGACACCTAAGAGGACCTTAACCTACATACTTGCAAAACTATTTGAAACAGCGACCCTTCCAAAGCCTAGTACATTTCTGGGGACAGCTGACCTACCAGCTAAGAGCACTGCTGTGAATGAGCTTTTAAAGTAAGTGCCACAGTCCTCTGCACCTTCTTGTTTGGATCAAGCCAAGCATGGTGGCTAAGAGACGTTCCCGACGACACACCAGGAACGATGTGACTGCTGATGTGTACCAGATGGGGAGACACTCGATGGAACAGCAAAAGCCCCTGCAGCCATTTGTGACAGACGAAAACATTTTATGAAGACTGTGTTGTTGTTTTTGATTTAATTGCAAAGGTGAGATGCTTTTATGGTTTAAAATGTATACACATATATTGGAGTGTACAATTTAGTAGCATGGTGGCTGCTATAATGATGTATTATTGTCCAATATCAGTTAAGTTAAAATTACAATGTACTGACCAATGAACAATCAGATAAAAAAAACGTTCCAACCATTTCAGTACTTCCCCTGCTTTTCCTTGCAGGTAATGGCCGCTCAGCTCCAGCTGTGCCTGCTTTGGACAGAGGAAATTATAAAGATCGACTTTTCCATTTTTCCATTTGAATTAAAGTTCAGTCACTGCAGTTTGTGCTGTCTAGACTTAAGCCTCCGTGATAAGTGCCACAGACACAGCGTGTGACATTCAGATTTTGTTTTCCATGTTCTCAGGCATTACATCATTCACCCCAAACACCAATTGTTTGTGCACTGCTCACTGATCGGGTATGGAGATGAAAATAAATGTACTACTGAGACCCACACAGAGTGGCCTTGTCAGATTAAATTAAAGCTCGACTACCTTCTCAAGTGTCATGTTCAGCTTTCATCATTGTACCTAAGAAACATATGTCCTCTTTCTTCTACCCAAAATAGACTAAAACTAAGTAAGAAAAGACTTTTGTATTGTGAATATACAGTATATGTGAATTCCTGTAGTTGCTGTAATCCAGTTGTTGTTATTCAAGTCAGCTTGCTTGAACAAAGCACCAGTCAGTGATGGGCTTTTATCGCTAATACTCTCTGACGCAAACACTATGTCACACTTGGCACAAGGCAGCGTTATGTCAAACACTTCACAACCACACTCCATCAGCCAATCAAGACGTGCATCTCTTTGTGTCTTGCAAACAACAGGCACAGTCCAGGAGGAGCACTGCTGTAATAACTTCAAAGCAGATGAGAGGACAAATCAGAGATGTTGCAGCCAATTGATTTCAGAATGTACAATAAACTTTCTGCTCACAATGCATGCTTAATCTCAGAACCTATTTGAATGCCAATGAATGACCTCAAACAAGACAACAAGAAAATTTGGTTTCAGATGCTTGTAGAGTTTGACTTGGGATTTAACCCTGCATTACACCTTCCAACACTTAGCCCGATCTCTTACTTTCAACCGTGGCGTTTTCAACAGCATTTTTGTTAAATACTGCACCGTTTAAAATTAACTGATGCCATTCACCTATTTTTGAGCTCTCTTGTTATTAGGGTTTTCAGGGATCAACAAACAAACAATAAAATTTGCCTATTCTGTAAAGTAAATGCATCCCCAACTCCTAGTCACCACTGCCATCAATGACAGTGTGTGAGGACACGGTATAGATGGCTGTCAGTGACACCTAGGGGTGAAGAATTGTATATTGCAAAATGATGGCCATCCATGGCAAAACAATAGTTTAAATGCACAGATCTTATCTTTCCTATGATAACTGTGTCAATCAAACTCGCCCATTTGTTTGCAGTGGTTGTGTTTGTTATTTGTGCATTGCTGGTTGTGTTGTGATTTTGTCCAAGTTGTCTATTTGATGAGTTTATTAATTTATTTACTGTACATCCTCTTATTTATAACTGTCTTTTAAGATAATTGTTTTTCCTGTGGTTTTGTCTAATTGTACCATCAATAAGAAAATCACAGCATTTAATCTCCCTGTAAAGCCCTGTGGCCAACCGTTATTTTTAATGTGCATTAAATTGGGCTCCTTATTATTTAATTAAAAAAGATTTTTAAAAAAGGACAGTTAACATATTATTCAAATGTATTAATATAGCTTGTGTTACTTGCTAAATTCGTATTTTAGCATTTTTTTTCACAAACAAATAAGCAATTAATTAAATTACCACAAACAAAACACTGTTGATGATGGATTTCTAAGATTCTGGGACTCACTCACTTTGGCAAGTAAATATCTATTTCTTGTAGTAAATCGTTTCAGTATATCTATCAGCTACATGCTGCTTCTTATCATCTAGGGTCTCTCTACAGACTTTTTTAAAAAAAATTTTTTTTTACAAATTGTACATTCTAGAAACAGCATCATCCCTGTAGCAAACTTGTCAATGATGTTTCCTTCCTCCTGACAAGCACACTAGAATTCCAATTAACACCTACATTTGATTTTGTGTGTTTATATAAATCTAATGGGACACGAGATGTTTATGTTAAAACTGTTGTAGTGTTTTCCATAGATGGTACAGTGATTGTGCTTATGAACAATGGGGTGATGGTATCCCACAGCCAGCCTGTATAGGTCTGGGTATATATAGCCTATCTGGATATACAGTACTGTGCAAAAGTTTTTGGCAGGTATGAAAAAAATGAAAGTGTTAATAGATTATTGTCATCAATTAACAAATGTAGTCCAGAAGGAAAATCTAAATCAAATCAATATTTGGTGTGACCTGCTTAAAATTCTTAGTTTACAGCATTTTTTCCACACCTGCCTAAAAATTTGCACAGTACTGTATACAGTATATCCATACATGTGGATATACATGTATATCCATATACACTTCTCACTGTACCGAAGGGGATCTTCAGAGCGTCAAAATAACACCACAGTTTGTTTATGAGAAGCAACACAGGCAAATTGACCAAACTCCAACACGAACGGTAACACGTTTTTTTTCGAGGATCCATTGCGCTTTATAAATGTTCATAAACCGCGCTGACTCCCGAACCACTTCCTGAAACAGCGCGGGTTTTATACGTCATCCGCGACGTGACTCGCCCCTTAAAGAAGCACGCGCTTCATAAGTCTTTCTCGACACATGCTCCGAAGCCTCGACACAGTACGTCACATCACTACACGGAAGAACGAGAGGACATTGTTGCTGATACTATCATGTGGCTGCAATTACTTAGACCGAGCAAGTCAGCAGCGTGTCTCAGTTAAGAAATAGCGCATGTAGCGATGCTAGCTTTAGTGAGAGCGGTAGCAAGGACTCCAAAACTACTGCACAAACAGCTAACTTAATGTAACGTAGGAAGTTTTAGCTAGCACACAAACCCAGCGTCCATTCATTCAACCGTTAGTTTCGCTTCCAGCTAATTTCCAACAGCTAAAGAAGCGGAAATGATTTCCTTGTTGGTGTTGTTAATAACACTTACCGAGGTTTACGGTAGCTCTAAACTAAATATTCCCAAAGTATTGCTGCCGCTTGCCAGGAGTACGAGAATTAACTTCACACTAGAAACTACTGAAGGCTGCTACAGATGGTGAGTGCAACTCTACCTCATAAAACTGTAGGGCATGCATGCTTTGTGAAGGAGTGTCATATTGCATGGCGCTTGTCCAGTACACCACATGTCTTAGCAGCGTTGTTGACTCTATAGTGAGTAGAGTGTAATGTTTAAGGGGCAAATTGTCAAATGTGTTGGACGTAAGACCAAAGTATTCAAAGTGGTCTTGAAACCCCCACTTTACAGGTATATATTTTGAAGGTGTACTCTACATTCCACTTTATAATTTCCCTTTATTATGTAACCTGCTTGTGTTCTTTGTGAGGAAAAATGTAAAAAGACTTTCTTCACACTGTTACAAAGGTTAGAAAAACTTGAAATTCTAGGTTGACTGAGATTTCAGTGACATGTGTTTGATTATGTGATACTATATCCTGCATACTTAATGGTGTACAGAACTTTGTAGCAAAACTAAATTACTTACCAAAACTAGATCACTTGTTTCTTCAGTTGATTCCAAAGCTGTTTTGCTTATACCTAATTTATCATTATCACTTTTTTAAAATTTTATAAACCATACAATAGTCATCATTTAGTTTATTGTGTATATTTTTTTTATATATTTATTAATTCTACCCCAAATGTGAAATTGTGAAAATGTTTATGATGGACATAAGTTGAAATTACATTGTTTCTGTGTCTAATTAGGGACTTAATGTCATTAATGTACACTCATTGTATGTATGTGACCTGTTTTTTTTTAAATACCAGGTCATCCACGAGACCAGAGGTAGCTAGTATCCAGGCTGTGGATGAGGTGACTGGCAGTGGCTGTTCCAGGAGAGCTATTCTCCAGGCTCTCTCCACCCAGCCCTCTAGACTGACCAGTATCATTCTGGCAGAAGATGTCGGTAAATACAGCTCTGCTATGTAATTGATAATTGGCAAAAAATGAATTCTAGTTGATTGTTCAAGAAAAGTTGTTCTGTATGGATCAAGAAATTAAAAAAAAATTGTGATCTTTTTAAACTGTAAAAATTAGAAATTAGTTTTTATGTTGTTTTGTTCAGCTGGGATATCAGCCACACCTGAACTTAATATGAGCTGTCTCGAGGAGCGTATAAAGTACAAATAATAGTTACTTCAGGAGAAGAGTTGACTTTATATCGCTATGATGCACCTTAGGCCAATTACACATCATATAATTGGATGAGGGAAATTAATAAAGTTGATGCTGCTGCTGGCAAGGTTTTACTTTACTGTTTTAGGAACAGATATTTCATCTAAATCTTAAATGGTGCCGGTCATTCCCACTCACTGTTTTGGTTTAATTTTTCTGGGTACACTTCATTTTGATTTGCCATCAGCTCCAAGGGGCTCATTCTCCATGAAGTACTAGCCTGAATTGTTAGACAATTTACTGAATTATCAATATTTTATAATGGTATAAGCAATATAATTTGATTTGGTTTCCCTGTCACCTACTTTGAATGAAGCCTCATTCAGTCCAGCTGTTGTAGGTTTATCAAAGCATGATCTGATATACTCTGCCATTCAAGCAACAGCTCATTTAATAGACCAGAAAAGACACAACATTTGACTTAATTAAATACAGAATACATTCGCCAAAGAGCAGAGGAAATTTAAGAGCCATCAGTCTTCATTGTCATTTCCATATACATATAAAAAAAGTGCTTTTGACAGGGTGCAGTTTTAAGGACTTTCAGGCTATTTATGTAGAAAATCTAGACCCCTCTCTGGGCATCTCTTGGTCTAATGAAAACACAGTATGTAGGGCAGTACATAGTAAATTGTGTGTTTGACATCTTTTCCCTCTCCTATTTGCAGTTACAGGACAGGTACTGCGGTGTGATGCTATTGTGGACATCATCAGTGAGATTCAAATAGTATCGACCACCAGAGAGTTGCATCTTGAGGACTCACCTCTGGAACTCAAAATTCATGCACTGGACTCTGAAGGTATCATGTACTTGCTTATCATAGGATAAAGTGATTTTTATTATTGGCTAATTGTGTAAACATTCCCCCAAGTCTTAGGGAATATAATATATCTACCTTAGTACTTATAATATTACGGAATTATGTCCACTGTATTGTTTATTTGTCTCTCTAAAGACTTCAACATAATGACTGAGTCTGCTCTTGACTGCAGTTTCTTTCTCCTCAGGCTCCAACTGTGCACTGGCTGTGGCTTTTGTCTGTTCAGCCTCTTCCTTTTAGAACAAACATAGTTTAATGAGCTGTAGCTACAGAGTGGTTCATTGGCAATCATCAGGTGCCCCCTGTGCCCCTTGTTTTGTTTTTGTTGATTTTAGGTTCCTTAGATAGAGTACATTGAAAAAGGGCAATGTGTGTCCCATAATGAAATGTCTGTTGTTTTGTTGTTGCTAATTTTACTGCCATTAGCTTTCAGACATTGTACTCATTATACACCCGTAGAGTTTGTAGGGACCTCAGGCGTATAAGCTGACATGTTGAAATGTCTAATATTGTGTTTGTCATTGTGTCTAATATTGTGTTTGCCATTGTGCACATACAAATTTTAGTCTGAATGCCTTTGGCCCAAGGAAATAGAACGTATACCTTTTTATATTGCAGGAAACACCTTCAGCACCCTTGCAGGTCTAGTTTTTGACTGGACGTTAGTGAAAGATATAGATGTGAATGGATTCTCAGATTCTTACAATTCATTACGGTAATTATCCTGCCTTAATTCCCCACTCAATGTTTAATAGCAAAGCAATTTGAAAAAATGTAACTTAATGTAAAGTGATATGATATGCTAACCTAACCATACATCTAGTTTTGCCAGTGTATCTTTTTCTTTACTAATTTTAGTTTTCTCTTTCTCTGAAAATGAATCATGCTTGTGGTCAGATGTAAAGGTGCATACAAATTTGAGTTTCCTTTTTTCTTTTTTCTCACTTCACAAGGGTACTTAAATTCTCTGAGTCTACATATACACCCCCTGGTTACATATCTGAAATGGAGCGTGTTGGGAAACAGGGTGATATTATTTTGGTTTCAGGACTGAAAACAGGACATTCTAAGTTAAAAGCCAAAATACAGGAGTCGCTATATAAGGTAAGCTGTTGAGTGGTTCAAAATTGCATTTCACAGCTGTTGACTACCTTGAGGTCTGTTTTATTCTTCTTCTCTTCTATAAGTTTGTATTAGTATGTTGCAGCTCATCTTCAGCTCATTCGGATTTAAAATGGCAATAGACTGCATAATAATAATGGCTCAGTCTTGCCTTGTATGTGAAGACACAGAAGTAATGACAATGAAGTTGTATTTCCGACCTCTAGGGAAATAATAATAGTCATTTGTTCATGTTTCTTTTCATCCGATTGAACCTTCTCAGTCACAGTCAGTCATAGTTTCAGTTAAAGTTGTTGGTTTGATTTATGTCCTTGTTTTTGAGCGTGCCCAAAATTTTTATTTAGGTAGGAAGGTAAAGCTGTGTTTTTCTATAACTATGGCAATCTATGTCACAGGATGTGGGTGCAGCAGAGGTGAGACTGCTGATTTTAGAGAACATCCTGCTGAGTCCTGCACATGACATCTACTTGTTGGCGGGAACTTCCATTCGATACAAAGTCTTAAAGATAAGACAGGGAACCATAACAGGTCTGTCTCTAACAAGTCTTACTGTCTTGCTTTTTTGTTTGGCAAAAACAATGACAAGTAAAATGGTTAGTTGAGTTACTAACCAACAGCTGATCTGTTTCGTTACCTTTTTTATATTAAATCTCTGTGTAGTGCAGATATGCCATCTTTTCATTTAATTTGTGTTTTTTTTTGTGTTTGTGTAGAGCTCTCTATGCCTTGTGATCAATATGAGCTACACCTTCAGAACAGTGTGGGTGGCCATAATGGAAAACCAGATGTTGATGTGGCCATTTTGGATCAGAGCATCTCCACAGTTACAGCTGTGCAATTGGGACATATCAATGTGGTGCTGGATCACAAGAATATCCTTCTGGGGAAAAAAAACATTGTCCGCCAGTTATTACAATGGCATAATGTAATGCACTTGATATTTTCACTTCAGTCTAGTTTTTATGTGTGAGCAGAGCATCTGATTAGAAAAAAGCATCTGATTAAAAAAAGTAGTATTCTTAACTCGCATTATGCGATGGAGTTTGTATGTACCTGACTTAATTTTCCTTAGCTTCTGCTTAGGCCTTCGAATGCAAGGAGTTTCCCGTCTACCCAATAGCACTCTGTATGTGGTTGAACCAGGCTACCTAGGTTGGTTTCTCGCACCACTATTCATAACTTAATGTGAACTGTTCTGAGGTGTAAGTACATAAATCATCTAATGTATTTCTCTGTACTTTTTTCAGGTTTTAAAATTCATCCGGGAGAGAGCTGGGTTCTTGAAACAGGCAGAATATATTATATCTTCATTGAAGTATTTGATAAATCTGGCAATAAAATTTACATCTCAGATGTAAGTATGCTTTTAAAAAATCACAAATTTAATTCTAAGAATTTGTCTATTGTTAATGTGTTTAATTGTGTGTCTTTTGCTTTAATGTTTGACCACTATTTTGTTGCTTTAGCTATTGATTAAAATTAAATATTTTACATGGGACACGGTTTGCACAGCAAAATCTCCCTCTGCTGTCATTATATAAGCTTTATTTTCTTGGGGTTTTTTTTCACATTTATGTATGTTTTACATTTGCTCACTGTATTTGCTGTGTTAGTAGTGGCAGTTCATAGACAATGCACCTGCATTCCAGTTATTTGACTAAAATCAAAGGTTTTGGTAAATGCATACAAACAAAAACACATTTTAAGAGCCATATAAAACAAAATCTTGTTGTTTGAAAATCTGTGTGGTTTTTTGATTTTACAGAATGTCCGCATTGAAACTCGTTTTCCTGGCGAGTATTTTGAACTGCTGGAGTCATCTCTGAATGGATCTTATCATCGTGTCAGAGCTCTCAAAGAAGGCCTTACTCTCATTGATGCAACCCTAAAAACTGTTGTGGACGAAGTGAGTTTAACAGCAATCCGTCAGGCTAAATTAAATTTCATTAGGGGTATTGTAATTGCTTTAACATTTAAGACATTAATGTCTGTAAATTTCATCAACTTCATTCGATAAAGCTTGATAAAGTCCTGTGTCCTCTGTTCCTTTTCAGAGTGGAACTGTTCATGCACTTGCCAACCCAGTCAACAATGAACAGGATGTGGAAATCTATAACCCTATAGTTCTTAGTCCCAGTATTCTCACATATCCATGGCAGCCCAAGGTTGGAGCTTATCAATACACAATAGAGGTATTTCTTTTTAATCTTGGTCCTCATATGACTGTTAATCTTTCATAGGGCAGAAATGTCAACTGTATTAAACCCTGTTTCAGCTTGTCTGTGTTTTTAAAAATTACTTGTCATTTATACTTTGTCTTTTATGTCTAAATGATTATTATTAACATTATTCCTCTGTGTCTGAATGTTAGATCAAAAACTTAAAGGTGTCACTCTGCTACACGTGATGACTTCTATTCTCTTTTGCTTGTGGCAGGCAACAGGAGGTAGTGGAAATTTTAGCTGGTCTTCCTCCAATACAGCTGTTGCCACAGTGACTGTGAAGGGAGTGATGACAACAAGCAGTGATGTTGGCCTCAGTGTAGTTTATGCTCACGATCTACGCAACCCACTGCACTTTGGCCAAATGAAGGCAAGTTGACATCACTATATGTAACAACACACCTGTTACATAGTATTTTGGAACTTTGATAATTGATACAGTGATAATTATTTTCTTTATGGTTTTGTTTGTTTGTTTATGGTATGTTTTTTTTTGTTTTAAATAAATGTTAGTAAAATAAAGGCATGAAAGTGTTGTTAAAACTATTAACTAAAACATACTATGTTACCAGTATCTTTATTAACATAACTTATTAATTCATTAGCTTTTGTCGACCTTAATTCTTTGTTTTAAAATATAGTCTTAACTAGTTTCTTACTAATACTGGATTTGAAAAGAAATGTTAAACCATTGGCAATAAGTCACCAAAAAGACCTTTGGAAAAGATCACTGCAAACATCACTAATCATTTTTGTTACCAAAGAAGGCACTGCTTAATTATGTCAGTAAGGGTGTGTCGTTATGTCAAAGTAAGCCTTTCTTCATCCTAAATTCCATGTAAAATGGGATATTTTAAAAAATCATTTATGTTAACAGAAAAAGTATCTCCCAAGTGCATCATAATCATGTCAAACATAACTGTAGCAAATATAATATCAACAGTATATATCAAATACTTTTTTATTGCTCAAGTCCCTTAGTTTTACTTTTAGTCTAAACCATTAGCCATCTTTAATATCCTTCTGATACTCTTTGCCCTCAGATATATGTTGTTGAGCCTGTGGCCATGGATTTTGCTCCCTGCCGAGTTGAAGCTACAGTTGGTCTTGTTCTGGATCTGCCTCTCAGAGTGTTTGGCCTTCTGGAAGAGGCAAGGAATGAGCGTGTTATGCTGAGTGACTGCTCCCAGTTTGACCTGCAGGTTGAGGAGGAGAGCCATGGAATCTTTGAACTGCTTAATGGTGAGTTACAATCATTCACTGAGGGTGAAATAGCTTTCAGTAAAATGCTTTAGTGTGCTCCAATAGTCATTGTGTTTCATGTCAGTTTGTCATTTAGAGTTATGATTTATCGTGGCTACTGGTCAAATGATGATTGGGTGAACTGGTGACCGGCATTTGTGAGTGTGGTTTACTTACCATGATGGAGTGTTGCTGATTTATATTAGGCACATTATACCAGTTATGTATAGGTTTCTTTCGTGAATATGAGCAGTCTTCTTACTGGTGTACTGCTGACCTAAAGTTTATATACATTTAAAAATAATGTAAGATTATATGGTGGGAATGATTCCATTGTAACATCACTAGAATGATGGAAGATGCTGTAAAATAGTGTAGTAGGTGTCTTGATTGGGGAAGTGGCAGCAGGTGAGTAGGTCAGGTTCCAGAGAGACTCCACCCCGCTCCAGACACAGACAAACAGAGGAGGAGGGGAAGACAAAACATGGAAAACACACACACACACATATTTCTGTTTATTCAATTCAGTTTCTCTTATACACACACACATCCTCAGGCTCAGACAGGTCAGTTCCAGATTCAGTTATACATTAATGCACGCACGCGTACCTTATGGCACACAGGAAAGAAAGAAAGAAAGAAAGAAAACACACACACAAGCACGCAACTTCTGTGAGGGTGCACATGCACGCACACTGTGTTTGGTTTGTGTTTCTTTGCAAGCATACGAGTCAAACTGCAGTCCAGCAGAATCAGGTGATTCTGAATAAACCAGCTGAAACACACATTCTGAGATGCATCCGTCAGCCAATTTGGATGATGTCACAGTGAGAGCTCAGATATCGGCAATGTGTTTTTTCCAAGAAAATACAGAAATCCTTTGGGTTTAGTTGTCCATAACCTGCTGACCTTTACTCACACATTGTAACTATTAGGAATATTACATCTTTGCTGTTGCACATGATGGTGGTCTGCTAAATGAATGTAATGTAAAAAATAGTGTAGTAATGCGTTGACTGTTTAAAAAGTGTAAATTTGCTCAGTTTGGGTAAATACAGTTCACATGCTGTCATAACACACCTCTCTCTTCCTGATCCAGGGAGGCTGGCTCCAGGCCAGGGTTACTGCAGTGGAGTTAGAGCCAAGGCCTTGGCCCCTGGGTATACTATGCTAACTGTCAGCTACACCCATGGCAATGTTCACCTCAGTGCCAAGATCACCATTGCTGCCTATCTTCATCTCAGAGTGAGTCCAAATGTTTTCACCTTCTGGGATCTTACTTGCCATGCGTTTTGGCCATTATTGATCATGTCGGATAATTCTCAAAGCCTCCACTATTAATTTTTCAAATACTTATTTATCCTTTTACGATCTTTTTTGTTGTGTATTTATTTGTCTAACTCACATTTGCTGTGTGACAGCTGCCATGTATATTCTTGAACTTTACCTTAAGTATTTGTTGTTATTTGCTTTTAATCTGTTAACTTACCTCAAAGCACCAAATAACTACTGTCTTTATAGGAAGTAAACTCACTCAAGTATATGCTCATGCACACAGTATCTCACTACATGCACAGTCCCTCTTTACATTCAAAGCAGAATTGCAAAGCCAGTGTTAAGATATTTTTTTCCTCCTGGGTTTCCTCTGCTCTCTATGAATTTCAATGATGCATTATACACTTGCTACACTGATTTGTTTTCTATGCCATGATGATTCTACTGCAAGGGAATTAAATTGTCTTCTACTCTCAGGGTAGAGTATTGAATTTAACAGTATGACATGTTATGATGAGGTGATAAAAGCTATGATGAAGCATTTTGACTTTTTGAAACACAGATAACAACTGCTGTGGATTTCATGCATGCTATGTGCCTTGTTAGGGTGTTGTATTTGTTATCACTGAATTGTATAGTATTTTTCAAAATGCTGCAGACATTATTTGAATGCTTCTTGTTGTGCCCTGGGAGCTGAAGGTTGACCAATTTTTTCCTCTTTGCTTTAAAATTCTTTTTAATTAAAATATTTCACTTCTTCATCTGTGTTATTACTTTTTGGTCCCAAAAATGTTGACATATGTAAAACATTTCTTTTTGGAATGTTTTGGTGTGTCTAACTGTAACTGGTTTGTGATATATGTTATTTGGCAGGCTATTGACCCTGTATCTGTGGCAGTGGTGACCTTAGGATCCTCCAAAACCATGTTGTTTGAGGGGGGGCCACGGCCTTGGGTTTTAGAGCCCTCAAAGTTCTACTGCAACACGGGCGCTGAGGATGAGAGCATCGTTAACCTGATTCTAACAAGTCCCTCGTCTCACATATATAGCCAGCACTGGGTTAGAGCAACATGCAGAGCCCTGGGAGAGCAGGTTGGATTTTTTTGAAATCATAATTATGTTCCTATTCATGCTGCTACATTAAGAATAACATGTTTATAACTTTTGAGATAATTAAATACCCTGTTATCATCAGTTAATAATCAACTAGGGGTCATTCAAATTTCCACTCTGCGTGTCTTTACTATATAAAATGTATTTTTGTCACCAACTCTCAACTGAGTTGTTATGTTATTGTTCAGATGCTTGAGGTGATAGTGGGCAACACGGCCAGTGTAACCAATCCTTACCCTGCCATGGAGACAGCAAAGGTCAAGTTTGTATGTGCTCCTCCATCACGCCTGACCTTGGTACCAGTGTATACAAGCCCACAGCTAGACCTCACCTGCCCACTGCTGCAGCAGAACAAACAAGTGGTATGTATACAGTGTGATTTAATGATGATCACTAAACTGTATACATTTAGTTTTGTGTCAAATTATGTTTTTAAGTGAAATGTATTCAATATTAATTACTTAATAACTGTAATACTTAAAAAGATTTAATTTCTGAATAAGAAACTTGCTATTTGTAGGTATGGTATATTTTAAAAAGCAGCTATAGCTTTTTAATGATTTTTCATAATGATAGTAAAATGCACAAATCCTTCATATTTTTCCAGGTACCTGTGTCAAATTACCGCAACCCCATTTTGGACTTAGCTGCTTTTGATCAACAAGGAAGGAAATTTGACAACTTCAGCTCCCTGAACATGTTGTGGGAGTCAACAAAGGTGTCTCTGGCCAGTATTGAACCCACTATGCCTATGGAGCTTCAGCAGTTCAAGGATGGAAACAAACAGATGAAATTACACGGTAAAACATACCCTCTATACATACACCACTATGATTAGGTTTGCATTTTGTTCTGTTTCCCTTTTGTTTAGACATTTAGAAAGTAATGAGTTGAAGAGAAAAAAACTTGTATCTGAAACAGTGGCAGCAGATGAAGATTTATATGTTTATAATTATATATTGTGGGTTTCTATAGAATAGTGATGACAGAAAGTCTGTGTTTGGATTTGTGAGATTGTCTTTTTTTGGCAGGACGCCAGACAGTTCTCGTCCATCATCAGACAGGCATTGCTGCCATTACAGTGACAGCTCAGGGTTACCAGGCTTCACACCTAGCAGCAGCCAGTGTTCTTCGTCGAGTAAGTAAAAACAATGACTTAACCACTAAGGGATGTAGAATGGATGTATTTTCACTTCCTCTGTCAAAGCAGAAATATCTTACCGAAACTAAATTTAAACTATCACTGTTGGCCTTGCAAGAAGGCTTTCCAAAAGTGATCCTGGGCTAAATGAAATTTAATAAATAATGGTAAATAATGTTTTCCACTTGGATTTTCTGCCAATCCTACAACTTCTGTGTTAGGGGTGAATAAAAAAATCTGTTTATTCTTGTGATTTGTCTGTTTTTCAGAAATAATGAGGTATTACCAGAATATTGCATTGTCTGTTCATATAATATTTACATGAGTTCTCTTGGCACTCATCCTGATTCAAATCTTTTTCCTCTTCTGTACAGAACAATCCCTTAACCCCTGTCTCAGCCACATTGGAACTGCTGTTGGTTGACGATGTAAAAATTTCCCCTGATACAGTGACAATATACAACCACCCGGATGTGCGGGTAAGAGACCAATTATAATTAAATACTTAACTTGTTACATGTGCAGTATTTAGTTCAGTAGAATTCAAGTCTTAATAATCATTCATTGCTCTAGTAAAAAGTGTGAACTTTTTTTAATCCTGCCCAAATCTGACTGATGTAGAAGCAATATTCAGCAGGTGTGGGGGTTAAATTACTTGACTTGTTTAAAAGGATTGAGTTTAGACAGTGGTCCCCTTTGATGTCACATATCCATGATCATTAACATTTTTTCCTGAATCTGATATTAAATTGTTTTGAGAATTTAAGAAATTTTGTGCAATTTTACAAGTCACTGATGTATTTTGTCTTGTAGGCAAATCTTGCCCTGAGAGAAGGTTCAGGACATTTTTTTGTCAATACTAGTGTAAATGGGATTGTGGATGTGGTGTTCCAAGATACCCAAGGAGCAGCTCAGGTAAGGGAAAAAGAAACACTTGGGCTTTCATTTGTAAGGGTCAAGGTCTGGAAAATGTACAATTCTGACACTTAACAACATACTGTGTAATTTCCAAGAACTGTATGGATTGATTTCCTTGGTTGGATTTAAGTATATTAATACTTAAAATTGCTTTTTCGAATGCATAAAATTTAACATTTTATTTTACAAATAATGCTTACATTTGTTCTGTGTGTGTGGGTCCAGATCTCTCCCATTAGCCCAGGAGTGGTGAAGATGATGGTTCATGACCTTTGTCTCGCCTTTCCAGCCCCCGCCAAAGCTGCAGTACATGTTTCTGACATCCTGGAGGTTTATGTGAGAGTGGTTGACAAGGTCAGTCTCCAGCCCCCTAATCCATTATTTTTGAGGGTCCAGGCACTGCTTCACGAGGTGATCCCTGTTATCGGTGGCCCACATTTCTGAAATGCCTCAGTGACATTGAAACTCTAAATATGGTTGTTCTCGTCTCAAATCCTCCGTCTTTCTTTGCCTGTCTTGAATTAGTATCACAAGGTTTGCCCTACCAGTGAACCTTTAACGTTGATTTCCCTAATGATGGATGTCAGTCTGACAGTGCTTTTCCTTAGTTTTTTATAGTAGCTTTATATTCTTTATTATTCTTATTCATTGATAGCAGTTTGGTAAAAAGGCTGCTTGTGTGAATCTTTTCTTTAATACTTTTCTGGAGCAGTGCAACTGTACAAAAAGCTAATTCCCGTTGGGGATTAAGTATTCTGATTCAGATTCATCCATGTCAAATACAGGTGGAGATTGGCAAATCTGTGAGAGCTTTTGTCAGAGTCTTGGATGATAACAAGAAGCCCTTCCCAGCCAGCTTTTTCCATGTCATGAATCTCAAACTGAAGGCAGCTTCTGCAATAGTCTCTTTAAAGTAAGTTATGAGAAATTTGTAAAATGAACTTGCAAGGATTTATTTAAACTCCTGAATGTCTTCTTTACAGACCATTAGCAGAGTCTGCAGAAAATGATACAGCTGTTTTCCTGGTAAAAGGTGTTGTACTTGGTCAGACCACTCTGTCAGCTGTTGTCGTGGATAAAAATGGGAGAAAAATAACATCCCCACCTCAGCAAATTGAGGTATAATGACTTTTTGTAATCAAAATTCAAAATGGCTGCTGTTGCACATATTTTAACTTTTTTTGTTGTTGTTTGTTTTTTACTTTTAGGTATTTCCACCATTCAAACTCATCCCAAGGAAGATGACACTTTTAATTGGTGCAATGATGCAGGTATGTATAACACTGATACTTAGGCTCTGGTTGGATACAGCTGGCATAATTTAATCTTCCCTGATGAATGAGACTAATCTTTAGTTTTTCTACCAAAAGAGCTGTCCTCCAAAATGTTTTTGAAAGATGACATTAAGGTTGCCTTCTATATGCTTGATCTAATGTGATCTAATTAGGAATGTTTATTGTCTACCCCAAGAAGCACCCTAACTACTGAACTCAGTAAAACATATATTACTATATATATTGCTACTGAAAAATTAGGGGTACACTTACTGTAAATCGCACATCAGATCTCAATGAATGACTCTTTCCATTTTAAATTCTTTATTGATTTACTACATTGTGTAATTTGTTCAGAAATTCAAAATTACATTAAGACTGTTCATTGAAGACCAAAATCATGAACTCATTGAACCATGGATTCAGACATCACACCAAAATCAAAATTAAAAAAGAAATTAAAATGACATGGATGGCATTTGGATTTCATCAGGACAGGATAAGATGTTTCAGTAATGTGCATGGACACCAGGTACCTATGTGGCCGACTGCACCAGCATAAAGTCTGACAAAGTGTCTTTCGTGGCCAATGGGTTTCCACTACCTGCAAAACCATTCCCTTTTTGGGGTTATCTTGCTGTTACCTCCCTGCCCACCTGTTGTCACTTTCACTTGCACCAAAGCAAGTGAAATGGGTTGACAGTTGCCTGCGCTTCCTTACTAGACATTTAATATTCCAGTTTCATTGATGTGTAAGTCTATGTGTGGTTTAACCTTGATGAACACAATTGACTTAACTGTCACTGTCTGTAAAGTGAAAGATATTTTTTTCATCTTTTCCTGTTTCTTTCCTTTTAAATCATCCCTCCCTTTTTCATTCCTCTTGTCATTTTTAGATCACATCTGAGGGTGGCCCTCAGCCTCAGTCCAATATCCTCTTCTCTATTTCTGATGAAGAGATAGCTTCTGTTAATGGCATAGGCCACGTCAAGGGTATTGCCATTGGTAATGTAACTGTGACTGGACTGGTCCAAGCTGTTGATGCCGAAACCGGAAAGCTTGTTGTTGTATCTCAGGTGACTGTCTGTAATGTGGACAAGTATATGGCTCATTCATTACTGTTTTTGTATTTTTAACAGAAACTATAAAGACAAACAGAATTGGGATTGGGTGTTCAAAACATTCCATACAGTACATTTGATACTGTCTCTAGTCATAGATTATACTAATATCAGGAGAGACTGTATGCACAAGCACGACTTTAACAGAGATAGATGCATTGTGCATGATACACACATATTCCCAAACCACAAATGCATGCATGATACATGCCTATGACCCTATTTCCTTATACGCACGCAAGAAATTGTAATTGTAACAATTTTGTGTTTTTCAGGATCAAGTAGAAGTTGAGGTTGTATTTCTGACAGCCATTCGAATCAGAACACCTATTACAAGAATGAAGACGGGAGCACAGGTGATTTTCCTGTAGAAATATTGCATTTTGCAATGACAATTAACTGGAAAAAAAGTATTGACTGCCTTGATTGTTTTCTTTCCTAGATGCCTGTGTATGTGATGGGCCTGACCAATAGTCAAACACCCTTCTCCTTTGGCAGTGCTCTACCGGGTTTAACATTTCACTGGTCCACCACTAAGAGAGATATCCTGGATGTACAGTCAAGACACATTGAGGTATCCTGCACTTCTGTATTTTGTTCTTGTACTTTGCCTTTTTTTGGTTCCTGCTGTCCGTTTGACTTGTTTATGAAATTGACCTAAGATGTATTGCCCTTGCTTAACAGTATGATTGGGGACCAGCATCTGTCTTGTCTCTGCTTCCTTGTCTGCTTCGGCTTTGTCCCTGCTTTGTCATCACTCTTGTCTTTTTATTTGATTTGCTCTTACTATAATGGCCTTTCACATAATGGCGCCTCTCTCCTTCAGGCTAATGTAGAGCTCCAGTCAGAGCACAATTTTGGCATGAGTGTGACTGGAAAAACCAGGGGGCGTACAGGACTGAGGGTGGTGCTCAGAGTTACTGACCCAGAGGCTGGGCAGTTCGAAGGGAAGCTTCAGGAGCTCCGAGATGAGATCCAGATTCAGGTACAGCTTTCTGGTTAAAATTCTCAGGAGTTTTTTTGATAAATCACATTTCATGTCACATTTAATTTCACACATTTTGTTGAGACCCAGGGAATAACCAGATGATCGGTTACAGCTGACCTGACATGTCTAGTTGGGTCACGGCTCATATGCATGCCAGAGATATGGGCATCAAAATTCTAAAAAACCTTGAAATCTTAATTTATTAAATATGTTGGAAGCCAATGTCAAGTAGCTGTAGAAGATTAACATCTTTTTGGGATATTCCTAATATTAAAATCTGTGCATTAAATATCTATGTGTTTTGAGGAGCAGTATCATAAATACTTTCTATGCAGATATCTTATAAAATCCCAGTGTTATGCCTGTGTTGCTTATCATAATCATGTCTCCCTGGCTTTTCTTTCTAAGAGAAAAGGTTGACTTTTAAAACAGCAGAGTGGTGAATTAAACTATCGCATGTCATGAGTGTCAAAACATCGGAAATGGATTAAAGCCCTCGAATAAATGGAGTTTAAACAATTTGTTCAAGGTCTATGACAAACTGCACTTGCTTAATCCCGAAGTCGAAGCTGGGGAGTTACTAATGGCTCCGAACTCAGCCCTCAATCTTCAAACAAACAGGTAAATTACAAGTGCCTGAATTGTAGCTTTTGTCTTTTTTAATAGCATGTACACAAATAATTATGCGAAGAAATCCCATGATGCAAAGAAGAATAAGTGGAATTTATACATCTACGTAGAGATCCCTGGTGTGAAAGTGTTGTTTCGGATAACAGGGATGGCGTAGGCGCACTCTCTTACCGGATGCTGGAGTGCCCTGACCGGGTTGTTACTGCACAAGTGGATGATAAGGGTTTCCTCTCCTCTGGCTCTATCACTGGCATCTCCTCTCTGCTGATCACCTCACAAGAGACCTTTGGCATCAATCAAACACTCATCCTTGCTGTGAAGGTCAGTTTAAGAGCCACTGCATGGAACAACCTTTTGACTTTTTGTCCTTATAGCAGTGTCCTATGAATATTGATAGAGAAAAATTATGTCACACTAAATTTAAGTTGTGTTGTTACCTGTGCAACTGTCTAATATAGAGTGTACTTTGTTTTATGACCACGCTGCGATTTGTAACATGTATGTAACTGACCCTTGAAATGGCAGCTGACTTTGTTCCTGCAGTTGCTGGATCCGACACCTGACGTCTGATTCATGAATTTAATTTTCAGGTCGTGCCTGTATCCTACGTTCGCTTCAGTACCGGTCCAGTGCTCTACACGCATACGAGAGAGAGTCTGAAAGCCTTCCCTCTGGGCACGGTACTCATCTTCACCGTCCACTTTCATGCCAGCACTGGAGAAGTGCTACATAGCTCCAGCTCTCAGCTTACTTTTTCCACCAACAGGTTGGTTACAACTTCTAGTTTGTGAACATTTCACACTCGAGTTGCTGTCTTTTATTTATATCACAAATGAATTTATTCATGCATTCTGTGTGACACCATGAGTGAAACATTTGATGAGGAAAAGGAGGGAGGAAGATATGTTTTGCAGTTTGCTTAGGATCTCAAGGTTAAGCAGCTATTATCCTCCTGTCCTGGGCTATATATAGTGAGGGAGCACTGGGGCATTTCTTTTGAGTGGTCCATTCATGCAACTACACTCAGTTCTGTACAACCTAATGACCTCCTTCTCAAATTCTGCCAGACAAGTCATGTAAATCCTCAAAATAACACTGTCTACATTCATGAATAGTACCCATGGATTCTTGACACAATATTGATCTTTTGGATTTGATTTGCTTGGATTTCTTCTGTGTAGCCAAGAGCTGTGATACATCATAAACTTCCCTTTGTTCAGATTGTGTGCATGATCCCCTGAACATTACAGACGGAGTGGTTGAGGTCATGTCATTGTTTAACGGTAGACGCTATGTGTAGTTCACATTAATTTACTGGGCTGTTCCTTATTTCAGACTGAGTGAGCTATATGAATTGGGTGTTGGACAAGGAGCAGCATTGCTGCACTCCCATTGAGGGACTCCCTCATCTGTCTGCACAATAAATAGATTCAAGCACCTTGTTCACCAAGTGCTGGCAGACAATTTTAGGGGGAAAAGCATCAGAATCTTGTCTTGGGAACAGGAGGACTGGGCTGTGATTACACGCTATTGAGTCTCCAAGATGGATCCAATTGGAGTGTACTGGTATCTGTGGAGGGAGTAGTTTGGTTTCATTTGCTCAGAACAGATGGAGGTGAAAAGCAAAAAAAGGAGTTGGATGTTGAGCAAACAGTCTTTAGTATTTGAATATTGTTTTATTTAACTCTAGAAGCATGCTGCATAGGATTTCATAATAGTACTGAGTTTTCAGTCAGTAATGGTTCAGAGTGTAACAGTGATGAGTGAGACATTTGATGAGAGTGAGAAGTTGCCTCCCTGTTTGGCTAAAATAATTTTGGATTGTTTATGTTTGACTCCAGTTAATTAATTATTGTATTAATGAATTAATGTATATTATCTAGACCCACCGTTTATTCTTTGATACTAGTGTTTATCTTTAACTAAATGAAAACCTAGTAGCCAATAATATGGCAGTGTTAATATAGGTCAGAGGTTTTCTCTTTTATTTTCTGTTCATTTGAATCAACATCCAAAATGTAAAAATGTTAACTAAAAGCTGCTGATCCTCTGGGATTTCACCCACAACAGTCCAAAATTTCTCACACAGCTTGAGCAGTGATTCTGCAGATGCAGATATCTTGTTGATATCAGAGGTCAGAGAGAGAATAGTAAATGGAGCGGACAGAAAGGTTACGGTAACTCAGATAACACATTGGACTTTCAGGCAAAATCATCTCAAACTGGTTTGAAGGAGATAATAAAGTTCACTGTATTTGTATATGTACAGACTTCAATAGACCAACTTTGGGATGTGATATAATTTGGTTATTTATTTAAAACATCTGCAGAAATTATATGATTCAATCATGTACTCATATGTATTCATATGTGGAAATGCGTTAAAAAGCAGAGACCTAATTTTCTCTTGTGTGAATTAATTAAAGTAATAAGGTATTATTATTTTTATTATTGTTGTTATTATTATTACTAAGGTAACTGCGATATATTTGATATCTTTAAGTTCAACGTAATCAATTATTATTTATATGATTAATATTAACCATAGATGATAATTGCATTATTCTGTCAAATCTATTCTGTCCTGCAGGGATGACCTGGTACAAGTAGGGACTGGGCCTGGTAACCATACTCTGACAGTGCGGACAGTTAACGTAGGCCTGACCCTTCTTGCCGTTTGGGACACTGAAAACATGGGTGTTGCGGACTATGTTCCACTTGCTGTCGACCATGCTATTTATCCCCACGAGGCACAACGACTGATGGTGGGAGACGTAGTTTGCTTCATGGCTCAGTTAACCAACTCAGATGGTGAGAGCTCTACATTTTTAAGCTACAGAACTACTGTGTGTCTAGTTATCTGAAGATAACTTTTGAACAGAGAGAAGAAAAAAGTAATGCATTTATAAAATCATTTTGTTACTGATGACAGTCAAGTTCTGTATTTTGTCTGCCCTTGTAGTTTTTTACATCAGCATATTTCTATTTTGGCAGAGTCTACAATTTTTTTGGAAATGATCTTGCTTCCTCTACAGGTGCTCATGGTACTTGGAGTTCCTCAGCAAACAGTGTTCTCCAGGTGGATCCTAAAAGTGGTACAGCTGTAGCCAGAGACACTGGGACAGTAACTGTGTACTATGAAATACCGGGTGTTTTGAAAACCTACAGAGAGGTATGTCCACTGAAGGCACAGACTACTCTTTAATGTGTGTGCATGGTGTGTATATATATTTTTTTATTCTAGGGTCCAATGAATGAGCAAGAAAAGTTCTGAGTTTTACAATAATCCATGCACTTATGCTCTCTACTTTCCTTTTTTACTCTTAACATTTTAATCTTCTCCAGAAGAGCACAGTATCAGAGCATTCCTTCAGCAAAATATCACAGTGAGGAGTACAAAAGATGTATTTTATATCCATCATTTTTTGGTCCATTCTTCTGCCTATTGTGTGTGCCTGTGTACATTATGTTGTTGCACATCTTATATAGTACATGTTGTGTGCAGTGAAGTGTCACTATACTGTAATCCAGTGATGCCCCTCCATGATTGAGAGCTGACCACGGTTTCATATAAACAATCCTATTAGCAGAGTGCAAATGTATTGAAATCATGAATTGAATGAAAGTCTCTTTCTTTAAATCAGTATGAGAGAAGGCACTGGTGGGGTAGTAGAAATATATTAAATACTCGACTGTCTTAATTTTTCTATTTCATGTAATTGATGTAAACATTAAGTTGTCGATGCAAATTCTAATATAATTATGATAACCATACACCTACATTTTGCTTGGATTTATTGGCTGTCTCCTTTTTCTGTGTGGTCCTGTAGGTAATAGTAGAGGCAGTCACAAGAACAACAGCTATGGCACAGTCTGGACCAGTCAGGAACGGCAAAGAGGCAAAGGTCTTAATCACTACCAGAGAAAGAGGAACCAACCTCATTGGTACTAAACTGAATCTTCTTATAGTTGAGTAGTAATTAAAGGAATAGTTTTGATAATTGCTGTGAGAAGATTTTCTTCTACGACAAATCCAGACAAGCTCTTTCCCCGTTTCGAGTCTCATGCTAAACAAAGCCATTCATCAGCCAGCGGTTGCTGTATATTTTATAGACAGATATAAAAGCAGTATTAAACAATTTTCAGCACTTCAGAAATGTAAATCCTTTGCTTTAAAATACTCACTTTGCAAAAGTGAGTATTTTTATATAATATATTAATTGCAACACAGATGTTTTGTACATCCAATGCTCAGTGTGCTCTACCTTGCAGGAACATGTTCCGCTGCCCAGACTGAGTCAATTCCTCATCTGCAGCCAGAAACCTCAGTCAGTTGCCATCTCAGCTTCACCAGTGATGCCATCGACTTCCCTCCTAATGACGTCTTTAAAACACATGTCAGCTTTGACCCCAGCACTGGTAAGCCTGAACTGAAATCAGACCAGATGTTATGGCCATGGTAGTGGAGCCAGCCTTCTTTTACATTGTTGAAAAAGAGAAGTTGAAAACATTAACTAAGTCCTCTTTTCCCTTTTTTGTCACTTAACATGTTTCTGCTTAAGCTTTGTTGAAACTTGTATCACTTTCTGCCTTTTGTAGAATCATCTTGTTTTCCTAATTAAAATACCTTTTAATCCATATCCTTGGCACAGTGTAAGCTCTGCATGAGGGAGAGGAAAAATACTGTTTACAAGGGCATAATCAATAACTGCATTGATCACGGAATGAATTTAATAAGTGCTATCCAAGGTGACTGAGGAGACTCCCTGTTACTTGAAAGCGCTAGCATAATTGTATTTGAGGTTTGCGACTTCACCTCAGTCGTTGTCATATCTCTTGAGGGCATCCACTATGTGAGTGTAAGGCTATAACCACTCAGCTGAATCCCACTGAGGTACTGATGGAAGTTTGTGATTGAGAAATAATCTACCCTGAGAAGCTTAAGAGAGTAAAACTAAGCATTGGAGACCACCATGATACTAGATTGCCACACTTGGAGAAGTCTATAGTAATTTCTTATTCAAAACATACATGTAAATAATTTACATTCCACCATCATCTTTTGCCTTTTTTGATTGTTGCTCCAGGCCTCTACACGTGCTCTATGACCTTGCAGCCAATGTCAGACCAACAGACCCGTGTGCTCAGCATGTCCATGTCGAACCTACTAGTGAAAGCGGGCCTAGATGGTAGTGCTTTCTCAGGAGAACAAGTCAGTGCCAGGCTGCCCATTGAGCCAGGCTTGTACTCCGACCAGACAGAGCTGCTGCTTTCAAACCTGCATCCGTCAGTTGAGCTCACCGTCTATGGCCCTACTGCCACCCTCTCCAACATGGAGGTCAGACAAAACATTGCTGTTCATAGATCTGTTTTTATAGTTAGTATAAAATTCTTGTAACACTTATTCAAGGAAACGTCCTTTTACAAAAAAGACTGCATTTATTCTTCTGTGGCTTTAGGTGGCATCCAATTCTCCCAACATTGCTGTCCGAGAGAAGGAGGTACATCATGGCTTCCCCAGTTTCTCAAGGTACACCATCAGTGCAGTGGACCCGCAGGTGGCGGTTTCTGCTTCTCTGTCCCTAAGCAGCGCATCCTCTGGCCAGAGTCTCCTGATCCCAGTCACTTTGATTCATGTAGCTGATCCCTCCGCTACAGTGCAAGGTCAGATATACTTTCATAGAATAAGAAGTAGGGCTGCAACGATTAGTCGCCGTCGTCGACGACGTCGACTATTAAATATCGTCGACAAGAAATTTTGTCGTCGTCTAGTCGTATATTTTTTTAAGCAACGTGATGAACGCCATTCAATTCATTAGAATACATGCAAATAAAGTTGCAATGCGCCACCGGAAAAGTAAGGGGCAATAGCCTGCACCACCTGCGTCCATATTGAACTAAACACTGAAGAAGTTCAATAG
>JAFBJQ010000320.1:599326-686831 GCA_016785345.1 Trinectes maculatus
CCTCTTTATTGGTAACGTTTCTCAAATACAACCTGGTCACTGTCGGCCGCAACCACGCCAACAACAACAGAACAACAAAACTTCCTTATTTATTACACACGGCTCTCTCCACCAACCAGACGCATTCACAGACTGTGGGACATCACAGAACTCTCACAATAACACTGAACATTAGTGCAGGATCGCTACAATACTATTATATGCATCACTTGTGGACACATTGACTCTAATACACATAAAGATACACTGCTTTTCAGTGAAATCCAATTAATACCCAACTTTGTTAAAAACGGGAAACGTAGCAAATAAATAATCGATAATCGTTGACTAATCGAAAAATTAGATTATAGATTAGTCGACTACAAAAATAATCATTAGTTGCAGCCCTAATAAGAAGTCATGTTACCTCAAAGTACTAAGAGAACGAGAACATGGATTTGGTCACAGTGTCAGAATGAAGAAATTTTCCAGTGTTTAGTTTTTAGACAACTTAAGATGCAAAACCTATAGATTTGTTCTGCTTTTCTTCTCTGTCACCTTTTGGAAGTGAACACAATGATGAGGGAGGTTTTTGCTTGCATCATCATTCCAGTCAAATCTCAGCAACATTGTGACAAGCACGTTATCCCTGGCATAGCTAATATTGTGTTGTACGTTCTCGGCACTTTGAGGTTTTGACAGCCTGTTATCTCATCTGACGCTCTGTCTTAACAGCTGCTCCCCCAGTTGTTAACTTGGAGGGGGACCTCTCCCTGCACAACCTCATAAACAGCTACCAGATGATGTTCTTCACCCTGTTCGCTCTGCTGGCTGGTACAGCCATCATCATCATTGGTGCGTCACCTCATCTCTGTTGAAAATGCAATGTTTGTAGGAAGCAGTTGTGGGAACTGTAATACTAAAAAGAAGTATTTGAGTACCTGGATTTTTATGATAATGAGAATCATTTATGCACAGGTAAATATTGGCATCACAGTACTCATTGTCATTCTCATCATGCATTCTTTGATTGGACTTTTTTTTGACGCTCTAGTGTCTGGAGGGAATGTCTGTGTTTTTTTATATTTTGGAATTGTTTTCATTCTCAATAATGGCACCTGAAAAATACTGTCACTTCTTCTGTACGTTTAAAAAATTAGTGCTTACAGCATTTGAAGACAATGATGGGTCTGTTTGCCTCTGGCAACAGTAAGGTGACAGGTTAATTAAAAATTCAATCTCTGTCAGGACAGGATCTGTTTGTGTTTATCGGTGTCAGTCACAATTTGAAGCGCTTTAAGCTGTGAGGTTATTTTTTGGACTTGCGTGATGTGGTTTGACATTGAACTCTCCAGTGTGCTGATCTGTTGTAAATGGATTTTTTTTCTGCAGTCCTCCACACAGTGTTCTCTCCAAAGGAACCAACTTATCACCCTGCTTTCATTCAGAGGACACCGCCACCTGTCTCAGGTAGGACACTGCCACGTAATAAAGAGTAAAGCAACATTCAAACTGATGAAATTACTGAAATGATGACTCCAATTTTAGTCTTTGGAGTGAAGGGGAGACCATAATGTAAAGAAGAAATGCTTCTGACTCGCAATTAACAACTTTTGCTTCTACTTTGTGCTCTATCCTGCTTTACACATTTTACACATTTCTTCAGTGTCATATTTTGCTCCTTTTTTTAGGTTTCGGCTCTCCAGTTGTGAATTCCTTCAACCACACAATTCACAGGACTGACCCAAACAGCAGCCCCAGGTCGCGTCTTTATTCTCCAGACTACAAATCCTGATGAGGACCTCTGTCTGGTCTCTGCTCTTCAATAGTAGAACAACATGGGCTGCATACTGAATGTGCCTTTGTCGCTCCGGATGAATGCTGTGGGATGTGACTGAAATTTGCAGCTCCACTGTCTTCATGTTGGTACAGTTGCTTTGAAGAGCATTTCATTTTCAGAATAGAGGTTAAGTGCTGTAAAGATTAAATGAGGACTGTTTTCTTTGTTTGTACATTTGTGTGTGTGGAAGCACATTTATGTCTCTTGTGGTTTAACCTTGGAAATAGGTTTTATATAAGACTACTTATGAGAATACTTATATAAGAAAACATCTTTTTGAAGAATGTTTAAAAACCAAATCACTAGTTTGAATTAAAATAGCTATTTTGTTTGTTTGTGTTGATATTCACTTGTCTGCTACTTAACATATTTGATGTGAAATGTAATAACTCAGGATGTACCACAATCTTGTGTGACAGAATGCAAACAACTTGAAATTGTTTTTTTTTTGTGAGTCATCATCCTTTGTCATAATGCAGCTTATACATATTGTGAAAATGTCGTCCACTGAAACCATCCACTTCAATGGTGATTCAATGTGCATAATCCTTGCTAGGAAAAGGGCAGTTCTTTTCTCTTTTGGGCATTTCTTATGATAATCTAACTCACTTATTATTTAACATTTCTGATTTTTTGAGCCACAATATATGCAGCTCCTGTCTAATTCATTAATGTGAAAAAAAGTCAAGAAATGTGAAGCATTGTTCAGTTTTTAATCCGTGTTGTGTCATTGCAAAGGCAAACAATGTGATTCTCTTTCTGCCTGTTCTTACCTGCCCGCATTTCCTGAAAGAGATTACTGTAGCACTGCAGAATTCTGGAGCATAAAAGTGTGATTTAATTTTAAATGAGATGTTTCTTTATTTGAGGAAAAAATGTTGACAGTGAACAGTATTTATGTTAGCTGTTGAAATTTAGTTTCACTGAGAGGGGGATGTGTTTGATGATAACTATATGCAGTGTTGTTTTTGTGTTAGTAATGTTATACAATCATACCTGACAAGCTTTCAACACAATAGAGTCACATGTTTTACTTTTTTGCTTATGTATATGCTCTTGCCTTTGCAAATTAAAGTTTTTACTTTTTATTTCTCCTTGCTCTGAAAGGTTGGTATTGGTATTTAAATAAACCCACGAAACAACAGTAAACAAAGTGCTTTCCAACACCCTGCAGCGAATTTGACAGATAAACAGATGCATCAGACACAGATAGCATCGTTCTTAATTGTAGAATAATTAAAAATAGAATAAAACGCATGTGGATGCAGTCTGAATTGAAAACTGGAGATTTAACTGACACACTCACTTGACCGGCAATTTTCTACATGCCTTTGAATTTTCTGCATCAGTGCCATTTATTTTATCTATACTCTTTATATTTGCACATTTTGTTTACCTCATACTACATACTCAGTGAAGGGGTAGCAGTTATACATGATCATTTACCTAGTTGGCTGAATAAGAAATCAAAGGGAAAGCAGTATGTGTCAATGTAAAGCTCCTAATTATAGAACTTGGTGACTCAGTGTACTGGCATTGGCTGAACTGCCCTGTAACCGAAAGTCAGCACATACTATGCTCTTGTGCATTACAGATAAACAGAGGGGATAAAGTAGGGTGTCTTCCTCAGTCTCCCTGAGGGCGAGTAAAGGTCTGCAGCCACTGATCAAAATATCTCATATCTCCCACCTGTCTGTGTATCTGCTCTGGGCTTCTGTGGTGGGTCCCAGTCGTCGAACTCATTTGTATGCCCTCAGCAGCCACCTGCATGTCAGCACCTGCTACACAACCTCGGGTAGGCGAGCAGAGTAGAATGCACTGCAGGATGGTTCGCAAAGCATCAGTTAAGCTGCACTTCAGCTGTACCTGAATGATATTTTCAAGCTCTTTTAATAGTTGGGTCATTCCTAAGGATAAAAATATCCTAATGTTTTTTTTAAATCCCATTTGAAGCCCCAGTTGTGGGAATGACTCAGTTCTAAGGCCTGTAATGTTTTTGACTGAGATTAATCTTCAGATTTTTTTATGCACAGACACAAGATTGTTTTATCATAGAAATTGGGACATCAAAACTTTCTGCCGATCCCCTGCTTCATTAATGAATCATTGCAGCTCTGGTGGTAAATTATTACTTAATAATGAAAGGGTCTGTAGAAATAATGTTTTGAGGCACATAAAAGTCCACTAACATGCACTACTGAATTAAAAAAAAGAATCCCTTGTGGGACACACAACATAAGATACAGTCTGCATTATTTCTCCACAAGCTCCTTATTTCTCAGAGGAGATGTTAGGCAGGTAGAGAGGTGTTTATGAGGAAGTGCAGGAGGACTACTTGTGTAGCCGAGGCTGTGGCCACATCAGGGGCTCAAGGGTATTCTTAAGATGTTGGCTGGCTGAGGACGAGAGAATATGCTACACCTGTGGTGATGTGTAAGCAAACACACCAGCTGATCTAATTCCACAGCTGCTTTTACGAGCGGGACAAATCCTGTTGATTTTCTGTCTGCTTCACTTTACATGTGATAACATTAAAAAGTGGTGTTTTTTTAAACGACTTCTAATAAATGACAGTTGCACCTGGGCTTTAAGCAAGATAGTTGTGCCTAGCTCATTAGGGCGTCCATCCACGTTAAGCTAAAATGACACTCAATTTATTCCCTCCATTAAGGCACACTGGCTGCATAAACCCCACCTGTCAGTGTGTCAGGCTGAGAGCCACTACACGGCATACCGGGTTGATGGGAAACCGCTGCTGTTCCAGATGGCTTACTGTGCTGTCAGTGGAGGGGATCAATGAGGTTGGCGCCAAATGCGAACTGACAAGAACGGTAAGGTGGCTCTCACAGGATCTTCGGGGCTGTGTAGAAAGGTCTGCCTAGAAGGCAGTCTCTCGGCAGGGAGAGTCAGAGCAATTTAATGAACAATTTTCTAATTTAAAAGTTGAATTCATTTGTGTCATGGGCGTAAATCTTTTTTTTTTCTTAGTATGCTTTAGTGTTTCTTCAGAAATAGTAAATGTGCCTAAGCTTGTGACCATATCTGGAAACATGTCTCAGTATTCGTATAAAACAAAAAGAAAATGACAACTGACAAGTCAATGCAGCAAACATTATCGACACCTAATACCTATGTATTTCATCTGTTCTGCTGTGTAGCAGAAGCACGACTGAAAAAAAAACCCTAACCTGTTTGGCTTTGGCATTTATGACTTTACTATGTATTGCATTATCAAAAATAATAGAACACTCACAAAAATGTCATGTGTTCCCTCTTTTGTTTCAGTTCAGATTTATCACATATATGCATGTTTGTATGTGGTGCTTGTTGGCTCAGCAGGGACTACTTGGCATCCCCGGAGGAGGGAAAAAAAAGATATTCCACTCTGCTGGTTAAATGATTAGGGCCCTGCTTCCATCACAGCTGGCAAATGTTTTGTAGGCGCTCCAGAGTGGTTTTGCTTCAGTGCAAATATATGAGCGGTTTCAAAAAAAATAAATCTCTCTGGCTGGCACACGCACTGGCAACCACGTATGACTGGTCACCCAATATAAGAAAGGACAGAGGCCAACTTCCTGTCATTCCCGAGTCCACGAGTCACGAGGTCCAGTACTTTAAAAACTCTGAAGTTACTCTCACTTTGAAGACATTAATGACTGATGAGGAAGCTGCGTGGTTTGCTTGTAATTGATTTGGTTTTATTCCATTCATCCCATTCTCCTGCTTTTTGGATTCCAATATGGGGATTTCCAGCTGAAAGACGGTCTCCTCTCTCACTAACTCTGCCTGTAGCGTAAAGCAGTAATGTTAGTGCAAGGCCCACTGTAGAGGTTTGGACTGACAAATGCAACACCAGCCTGTGACTACTGGCTGTGTTGGTGTACTGTATATGCATCCGGGTGGCAATGTGAGCCTCTTGGAGCCCTTCTTGGACCACTGCCATGAGGATTACTGAGCCACAGAGAAATACCTAATGTACTCCATCTGTTCACTTTGTCCTTAGACTGTTCCTTGTTGTCTCTGGGTTTGCTCCAGCTCTGCCGTCCACATTTAAAAAAAAGGGAACACAAGTTATCTCTGATCATCCAATTGCGGTTATTAACACCTCCGAAGATAAAGCTCTCAATTTCATGGACAAAGTAGTGATCAAATGGTAAATGACTCTTATGAGTGAAGCAACATATAAAATGTTTTTTTTGTCAGCTCCTCTTACATGTGAGTCTGTGTGTAGACCAGGGGCAATCACCACTGTACACAAGGGATAAATAGGTGGGGCTTTTATTTTGGAGGAGCAGTTTTTTTGCCTCACCCCAAAACGTTTTTAGTTCCAGACATATAATCCAGGCAAATACAACAACAGTTATCGCCTGAACGGCCATCTGCCTGTCTAATAAAACCTCGTTGTCAGCGCATGTGAGATGGAAACAGAGATCTATGAAGCATCAGCCTGTGCAAAACTGCAGCCGCCACATGTCCTGGCTGCCACACGTACACATCCACACACACACACACTGCTGCTACCCATCACGATCAATCCCCTGCAGGTGGAGGAATGAGGATGAAGAGGATGATGAGGATGAAGAAGATGAGAAAGCATTTATAAGTGTGCTGTCTGGACGCCGCAGCGCAGTGTGTGTGTTTACCAGACTGTGCCAACCACGATCAGTGCAACAAAAGTTAACAACACATATCACGTGACACACAGAGATGCGAGAGAGAGAGAGAGAGAGGGCACGCTAATTAGCATACCCGCAGACCACATGCACCGCCAAAGAATGAGGACGCCAGGGACTGACACGAGCGCAGGTTGATAAACACCTCTCAAACTCCAAAATCCACCCCCTCTCTCCCTCCCTCACTCACTCACAGTCGCAAAGCCAGCTCCGCGCGACCTGCGGATTCATAAAACTTAACGGAGGCCCCGCCCCCTTTGACAGCCGCGGTGTGTTTGGGAAAAGTCACGGCGAACAGCGTGGAGCGGGCAGAGTGTCATACCGTGCCGCTGACGGAGGGGACAGCCGCGCTGCACGGAGATCCAGCCGCTGTCCGTCACATGATTGACTGGCTTTTTTCCCCCTTTTTTTCAATGACTGGTGTCATACGCAGATTTATTACGGAGATTAGGAGCTTTTAGTTCCGCACAGGAGGAGGAGGTGGTGGAGGAGGTTTTTTTTTGGGGGGGGACTTATAAACGGGAATGTTTCCGGCAACAGATCTCAAAACAATGGCGTGGCGCAAAAGGCGCAACCTGGTGAATTGTTGCGCGTAAAAAAAAACCACAGTCTGGATCACGCAGACTCACATCCCCGCGGCTCCTGCGGTACGACGGGGGAGCCGACATGGAAAGCCCGATCGAGAACCCGAGCAGGGCTGCGGGATACCTGCAGGAGCTCAATAAGATCATCGAGACGCAGCAGGAGTTGCTGGAGAGGCAGAGGGGGCGGATAGAGGAGCTGGAGCAGCAAGTGTCCGACTTGTGCGCCGAGAACGTCTGTCTGAAGGAGCAGTACCAGCGGCACCTGGCAACCTGCAGGCTGCTGCAGGGCAGCAACAGCCTGGTCGCACTGGGAGCCATAAAGGAGCACATCAACCAAGAGAAGTAAGACTCAGTATCCATCCCCGCGTTTTAAGTCGATTTCCTGTCAGAGAAGTTAAAGAAGAAATGCTTATCGTTCAGATACCATTAAAGTGCAACACTGCCACACTGTGATCCGCATTTGCAATTAGATCACTTTGCCCCCAATTTGCTGGTGTTTGCTGATGGGATATGTTTTGTTTACAAAAAACCGGATCCTGTTGAACAACATAGAGCTTTGTTTGCTACATCCGGAGACGTGCCACACAGACCTTGATCGTAGTTCTTAATAACTATGATGGCAAACTGGCAGTTTTCAGAACAGATTTATTTTCAGTACATGGTAATTTCCCCCTTCGAGTGACTGTAGCTGTCAGTGTGTAATACTGAAACATACATAAGAGCCAGTTCACATAGAGGAATACTAAATATCAGTCATACTGGAACACAGTTGTTCACATAACCAGAGGGACTATAAAATGTAGATTTTTTAAATGGTGTGTTATAATTTTTGCTTCGTCATCTCCCTATTATTTGTCAGGTTCCGTAACTTAAGCAGAATGTAATATATACTGTGCCTATCCTACATAGCCCTCAGTGCTCTTTAAGGTTTCATGCGCATGGACAGGCACATTAATCCATGATATATGGAATGCTAAGTACAACCTATGGGGGGAATGGGGCCTACTTGCATTATGCAACTATGTCCTAGGGCTGGCCCTGTCTGCAGGCAGTGGGGTAAGGCCCAAACAGAAGAGAGCAGGTGGGACAGATGTAGTCGAGCGTTGTGTCAGCAGTGTCAGTGAAAACCGTGACGGTCCCACACCTTGTAAGGATTAACCACGCTGCACTGTCACATCTGTAGTGCTGTATCTCCAAAATGTTTCTGCCACAGCTTCCAATGGCCCACAGGTTCGTGTTAGCGTGCTTGACCTCTGTCTCTTGGGGGCATGTTAGTATCGTGAAGATCAATGGCAGCAAATCCATACTTGATGACTCATGGACTGTTTGTCTGTGCTGGCTGATAAAACCAGATTCACGAGATAAGGACATACTTTAACACTGACCCTTTATAAATCTCACTTGGGGTAGAAGGAGTATTCTGTCCAATTTCCCTGGAAAATCAGTCTCTCACCATCTCTCATTTGTACAGTCACAGTGTGTGAACACTATTTCAGTCCAGCTCTGGTAGATTGACATAGAGGTTACTGAGGAATCTGTAATGACCCAGTGAGCACAATGAAACATGACAGATATTAATGATATAAGGTGTGGTTAGCATGCAGTGGTCTTGGGAAAGACTAATTCTAAGATATGCAAAGGTAATTTTAGTATAGCAAAGGGGGATTTACATAGTGTGTACTTGGATCAAAAATTGTCAAGCCATCATTTTTTTTTGCCACTTTCGGAGGACAGAAAAACAACAATAAGGCTAACAGAGCAGCTTTACTTCTGTTTTTTCTCAGGGATTCCCCTGAATTTCCATGCTGCGGGTCTGAGCAGCTGCTTAGTCAGAAACTATTTATTGGCATCACCTTGGTTCAGGACTAAGTATTTAGAATTTTTGACCATATCCAAGAAGAATTCGGGGGGGGGGGTAATGTAGCATTATGCAACGTTACAAAATGTTTTATGTGTGTAGTGTTGTTGCAAAGAATAATGAAATGAGATTTGGTGTAACAGCGTGATAGGTTGTAATCCCATGTGGCATGATTTGATGCTATGGAGTTATTCGGGTTTATTTATGCTTAGTGGGTCGGAAGAGTGTTGTTGTTTGAAAATTAATTTGAAATAATATGATAACTGACATATTGCTAATATTAATAGGAATAAAGACCATAAACAATGTCTCTCAATAGTATGCGGCAGAAGTGGATTGTGCTGCTCTTGTACTTGTGATGCTTGAAAAATCAGAAAGTTGTTTAAAAATACTATTCTTCGACTCCTGAGACTCTCCTAAATGTCTGAACGGAAATTGTATTGTAAATGTCTTTTTTTTCGAACAGCTCCCTGTAATTTATCTTTTAGAAAAAACTAAAGCTTAGCTTTGTGTAACCAGTTTATGCTAATGTATGGGGTGCACAATCAGGCACTTTGATCCGGAACAATATTGCCCTGTATTGCTGAGCAGAGAAATCTCATTCCGGATGCCTTTTTGTGAGACAACTTCTTTACTGTGTATATTTTAATTTAGGGAATCTCAACACTCACTCTGACAAAACCTATTAAACTGCTGACAAGTGCTCTAATGCTAATCAGACCCTGCATGCCCGAATATCAGTATTATCTGCAAACACCTGATGCAAATATTGTTCAAACACACGTCAGATCCGACCTTGAGTCTCTTTACAAATACCGCATCCTTATTTGCTGCAGGCCTCAGTTTTACACATATTATGTGGTTGGAGCCATTCCATACTTGCAGAATCAAATCAAGAGTAGTGACATCCTCATGCACAGTTAATACTAATGTCTACGTGGATAGTCCATGTAAACACATGCTTCTTGTCTCATTTTTTAAAATCTTGACTTATTTATGGTCAGTGCTGATATGATAAGTAAACACTATTATGTCAAACAGGACAGACATTTTTGTGTCATGTATCATGCATTCAAACTGATAGTCATATTTTGTTACACTCACGCTTGAGATTTTAATACAGTGCAGATATCTGCTAATCTAATTTGAAGCTTTTATTCTTCTTTGTTTTCTTTTATTTCAGTTTGTATTACAAGTAGCAAGTACTTGCATGCAGGAACAGTATGATTGCGTGAGTCATCGTGAATTAGACGCATGCTTATTATTCATAAGCTATATGGATAATTGTGAGCTGTGCTGTCAGTTCTCAGTCGGTACTTGTTTAACAAGCTATTATCAACTGACGTCACGGTGGAATGAAGGATAAAGAAGAACTGTAAACAAGACACTTTCTGCTCCAAAAACAAATGACAACCGATAAAATGAAATCTGCTGCTGAATGATAAATTGGATTGTTTGCTGCCATCTTGGGTCAGCTATAAAGGAAAAGCTTTCCCTGTATGTCGTTTGTTCCAACCTTGTTTGAGCGATGGAGTGCAGAGGGAAGGAAATGTGATGCACCGCTGATAGTGGGCCCCACAGTGCAAAGTCAACAGATTTCTCAGTAGACGCTGCAGAACGGGTTCCTGAGTAACATTAGCAGCCTTTGATAAACATGTCAGTGTGCCATGACTCGAATCCAGATCTATAATCTTATGCACCCAGGTAATTGTAACCCCTGACCAGCTGGTTGAACAGGATCAGCAGGGTGAGATGAGAGTCACTCTCAGTGTCTCAGTGCATCAGTTTCTGGAAATTTAAGGCTAAACCCCGCCAATGCTCGCTTCCCTTTTCACTTTTAAGTTTACGTCTGTGCAAACAGATGGTCGATGTTGCACTTACACTAGACTTAGCAATAACACACATATCAGGTTTCCTTTAATCATGTCTCCTGAGTCCAATGCCTTGTCAGCCCTTTAGTCTAGCAGTATTCATGCTGACTATATGTAGTTTCCCTTCTAATGGTACTTGTATTTAACAGCCCTTGACATTTACTTACTGGTGATTTCACCTTTTGTGAAAGTTGGTTACTAGTTTTTAATAATTGCTCTAACACACACACACACACACACACACATATGTACATGTATACATATATATATATATATATATATATATATATATATATATGTATATATTTTGTGTGTGTGTGTGTGTATACTGTATATATGATTACTGTTTGGAAAGTGCATGCATCCACAATGTGGTTATTCTAGTTTTCTATCCATGTAAATTAAAAGTAAAATGAAATCACGGCAGAAAGAAAAGTATTAGTAATTTTGCATGATCAAATATTCAGGAATGACTAATGATTGCTAACTTCTCCATGTTGCGTTCTCCCTGTTCATGCCCAGATGGAACTATAATGAATGGCTCAGTGCTGATATATATGAACAGCAAAGCTGTTTGAGTTCTTGATTCTGTGCCGGATCTTGGCAAGGATTTGTGCCAGACCAACTTCTGCCTAGTTGCTGAGGAGTTTTATTACTTGTTACTTTGAAATGATCAATTTCATTTGAACACCCACCAGGGAGGTTTTTATGACACATATACCTCCCTGAGCAACACACCTAAGGCGTTTCAGCCTGAATGTCTGTGTGTCAAACACACACACCCAGTCACTGAGAATTCATGCTATTCGTCATTGAAACTTTTTTCCCCTTCAAGCCTATGATGTTCACAGTCAGTTTGTAGAAAATATATGAACTACCCCTGTAATCCCCTCAGCCAGAGACATGGCTCTCAGACCTCCAGGCTGAATCCCTCCAGGTGTGTTGTTCAGGATGTATGTGCCATGTAATCTTTCCAGTGGATTTTCAAATAAAATGGGTGAGGTTGAAGTAACATGTAAACATTTCTTCACAATAGCTAATTTTCTGCTGAGGGTGCAGTCTGCAGAACGAGTTCAATTTACTGCACATACTCAACTTTCATCCTTAAGGCCTGCAGACAAATTTATTTGATGAGTTTAGGCAGCAGTTCTTTTGGAAAAATAATGTTAGCGAGATATCTTTAGTTGTACCCCACACAGTAATTTACATAATGTATTTTGACCTAAATTATGCCCATTCAGCTTTTTTTTTTGTTTTTACTTTGTTTCACCCACATCTGTAGAAGAATCAGTAATTAGCAATCAGTAAATTGTGTCTGAGGGATGTTTAGAAGAAGAAACACCTTCAGTCATCTCACATGGGGAAATTAACTCTCTGCATTCCACAGTACAAAACATGTTTTTAATACAAACAGTTAGTACAAGCACAGCATGCACATGCGGAGCAGTAGGCTACACCACAAGGAGCGCCCGGGAAGCAAGTTGGGGGGGTTAAGGGCCTTGCTCAAGGGCACAAGGTGGTGGATGGCAGTGGACAGATGGTGGCGTCTTTCTTGTTTATTCGGGGTATAAACTGGCAACCTCACGTTCCCAAGCTTGTTGGTAGCTGGGGTCGGGGATGGTGGCGCATCACCCAATTGTTCGGCCGATGGATTTAAACCGACAACCTCTGTCTCCAAAGCGTCTTGATACCAAACCCAATCCTCTAGCCTCTTCGCCACCACCTCTGCTTAACACTTACAACTAAGTCTTAATGCACCATAAATATGTAAAGATTTACTATAGAGGTGAAATGAGAGAGTTGTGGATCATCAGAATTTGGGTGATCTGTTGGACTTGGCGAGAATTTTGAACAAATTATCTTTTGTTAGAGAATTGTGCTGCACCTGTCGTTACTAGTTCCTGACAAACAAATGATCAAATTAACCGATAATGAAGACAAAAAGTATTTGCAGTTTAATAGAGAAATTTGTATAAAAAACAAGTAAGCATGCACATGAGTGATGTTTATTCATCTTTTTTTGATGAAAAAGATGAATAAACATCAATGGAAACAACTGAAATTTTTGCATTCACTTTTGTAGATTTATGTTACTTATTTATGTGAAGAGCCAGATTTATGTTACTTATTTATGTAAAGAGCCAGAACTAAAATAGGATGTTACAAATGATGTCAGTGTAACATTAATTTATGTCTTTTATGTCACTGACATGAATTATATTATATATTATATCAATATGTCATTAATTTGATGTTTTAAATTTTAATTTTAATTTGATGTTTTAAAGTTTGGGTCAGTATGGTATGGCTGCATTCAATTGTTTTGCTTGAATTCATTCATCTTTTTACAACATTGACATTGTTGGTTACACAGTACATTGCTTGATAAGTCTGGAGTTAATAGTCAGAGGACGGAATCAATAGGTATTGAGCTATTGGATGAAGGTCCTTTTAGGCTGTGGGTCTTGGCTCAGCATGAATGATCTCTCTTAAGTCACTGCTGGTTTTATATTGCCCTTTGTGTTGTTTTTGGTGAGACTGTGTGTCTTGGCGTTGCTGCTGTAATTTGCTGCCTAAGAAAGCCTCAGTTCTGTTCTGTCATTGGGTTCCCTGGTTGGAACCTGTAGACCGGAGATTGGCAAGTTCATAAATAGTTCAGCCCAGGCCAAGGTAACTGCTTTAGCATGTGTTTAGGGACCCAACAGCAAGAAATAATCGTGTGATGGAGAAAGCTGCCTCCTCTGGCTGCCGGCATCCACTCATTTACCTAGTGATCTGCTGAACAATCAGTGTGCCAAACTAAATTTACGACCACATGAATTTCCACTCTCCTGCAAATCCCCCTCTAATGAAATACCCTGGCTAAATAAATGCCTGCACAGGGATGTTTTGCATTCAGACCTGCCTATAAATCTCAAGCAATGGCCACAGACTGTTTGCAAGCTGCACTTCAAATCAGATGCAGCCTGCCTTCATCCATAATGGACAGCACTTCTCAGTATGGTTGCAGTGTTGCTGGAGAAATGGAGAAAGGCCAGCCATGGCTGACCCCTGCTTTACTTAATCAGGCTCATTAAGACTAAGTTAAGGTTGTTTTGCTTTCTTTCATGTAGCTGGTTGTCCCACAAGAAGGGATAATGATAGTTTTAATGAGTGCTGCCTACTCTATCTCATGGTGTTGCTGTTAAAGACCACGCCAAGGCGGGGGAGGGGCGGGGTGCTCGACAGTACATCTGAGTATGAGTCAAACAGCCTGATTATGTTTTAACCACCAAATGTAACTGTTAATGTTATGTAACAAGCAAGAGAACAAGGAAAATGCCCAGCTATTGGTTTCTGTGACGCTCAGCGGCACTGTTTTCAAATGATGTAACATTTGCAGCATAACGTTGCTTTATTACAGACATTTGATACAAAAAAACAATCTTAATCTTTATTTTGTGATCTCTGTGAGGCTCCTACTTTTCAGCTGGAAAGAAATTATGACTGTGTTAAAACAGAGACCTGATTCTCATTGACGTTCTGTTTGAATGATTTGCAAACAGGGACTAAACGACCAGGTATGTGTGTATTTAATTAGTTTTGATAGTCATGTATGGCTCTAAATAAACTCATAACTGTGTATCTGATTTCAAGCTGCAATCAGTGTTAAGCCATCACAGATTCAGTGGAATCTAATTGATTTTATTTTAGAGTCGCTCTGAACCAATATACAAAGGAGCCTGTGGTGCATTGAAATGAGCCTTAAGAGTACCTTGTGGAGTTTGTGATTGCTAGTAGTGGGAAGAACCATGTTTTTATGAATCAAATGTTCCCAGAACAGCATGGACACATGTGAGTGGCATAATAGTTAAGGCAGAGAAAAGAGAACTTGAGCTTTTTTTTTCTTTTACTGTTGTGCGATCAGAGAAGCACAAGTTTTGCATTTCCTTTTGTTTACATAGGTGTATTTGTTTCATAACCTAACCCACTTTTCTATTTTGTTTTTATATTTGACAATTTTTACTTGAAGCTAGACGTCCCAAATTCCTTTCCACAGCTTTTATCATTACAAATTGGGATGAACAACGAAACAGCCCGTTTTGTATGTCCACGAGGCCAAAGTATGCCTGTTTGTTCTTTATTTCTTCACAGTTGAACCAATTATCTGCCTCGCAGCTGACAAAACCAGCTGATGCAGCGGCTGAATCGATGGCAATTTGTAGTATAGTACCTGTGGAGAGCTGTTTGAAAGGGTGCCACTGGTTTCTGCCAAGTGGGATTGGCGTGTGTACGTATGAGTGTGTGTGTGTATGTGTGTGTATGTGTGTGTGTGTGTGTGCGTGCGTGCGTGCGTGCGTGCGTGCGTGCGTGCGTGCGTGTGTGGAGCACTGATGAGGTGGAGCCTGAGTCAACAGCTAAACAATAATGAGAAGCTACTGCACAAACATCTTCTTGTTATAATTGTTACATATCAAACAGAGACTTCCTCACAGTTGTCTGAGTCCCTGATGACCAGTTTTTTGGGTACTATAATTTCTAGTAGGAGGTGGTTGTGAGGCATAAATAATGATGTCATAAGTAGCATTTTTCAACCTGCGCTGTGTAAATAATTGGTACTTACAAAAACATTTGGTATCAGTGCAGCAAATTGCCGACAGCCACAACATGGCAGCGGTTGCTAGGGGCAACTGTGACCGTCAGACAGACTTTCCACTAAAGGTCCGAAAGGCACTGGGTCACAGCACACACAGGAACAAAACCACTTTACAGAACAGAATATTAGGCCCAGGTTAGAAAATACTGGAATTCCACTTTAAACATAACAAGCATATCTAACTTCACTGGCCAAATAATGACTTGAGGGGGTTGGCTTCCTAGTTGTTGAGCTATAATCTATATTATGTATCACGGTGGCTGCCTGTTAGGTTTCTGGGTTTTGTTGTGCTTTTGCTTCGGGTTCTTTTGTGTTTGTTGTTGTTTTGGTTTGTGCCCCTCCCTCTCACATGTTGCGCAGGGTTTGTTCATGGCTGAGGCGGAGCCTGGGTGCAGCTGCAGACACACCTGATGCCCATCATCGGCAATTAAGAGGGACTTATAAGCCGCAGGCTGTGAAGAGATCGACGCCGGAGAATTACACTACCAACGACTCCCTACTCCAAGCTGCACCCAGGACTCCTGCTGACTCGAAGCCGTTTTCCTCCTGTGTTCCGCCACAGACTCTGGGTTTTGCCTTCGCCTCTTCACCAAGAGAAATTGTGAAGTATTCCTTATTTTTGTGACTCTGTAAATAAATAATCAGTTCTGAGACCTTCAACTACGTCTGCCTTCTTGGGATCCTGACCAGCCCTTACCAGCCCCGTAACACTGCCATTGCTTTCTATTTGTTGTGTCCTGTGTAACTATAACTGACTTTACTTCAGACATGATCTAGATCTACACAATATGTTCAGCCTTTCCTTGTAGCCAGCGCTCTTTGTTGGGTCATGTGATAGCTGCAGCCAAGGCTGGAGATAGTGCAGTCTCTGTTTGCACCATAAACCAAAGTGTTCAGGATCAGCGATATCAAATTCACTTGTTATTAAGATGGCTCTTTAACATTTTGAGTGATGTTGTTGAAATACTGAAACAGATTAGAAGTTGTTTTGTTTTCTCCCTCTAGGAATATTGCGTACATTTTGTATATATTTTGATGAACTCCAACTTCCGGAGTCTGATGTAACCTTGTGATGCACAACCTCAGTGTAGTCCAGGAAATGAAATGTGTTCTAAAAGCTCATCAATTCCAAAACGTCCACCTCCTCATGGCTTGTTTGTAAATATACTGACTCATACGGCAGAGTTAGAAAATTATTAATTATAGTGATTTAATTAAAGCATGTGGGCTGTTTTAAACAGTCCTTAGCAATGCACTATATCTGTATGTGTGTGTTTGAGAAGTGCTGCCACCCTCCCTTTATGCAGGGGCAGACAGCCGGTGGGGGTCATGCACCAGTAACTCCTTCAGAGATACATCATTTGCAGTCACCATGAGAAGCAAACCACTACAGAGGACTGGACTCGCTCATTAGATCTGCTTAGCCCCGACACATTTCTGCCTGTAATTAGTTGCTGATTAATACAGATCATTTAAATCTCAGTGATATGGATGCCAGAAGATGGTGGTGCACTGAGGAGCCTAACAGATGATGAATGCCCTTCATTTATGGCAAGGCAAGGCAGCTTTATTTATATAGCGCATTTCAAACACAGGGGTAACTCATTGTGCTTTACATAAACGTGCACTGGGATGTGATTTAAAAAAACAATCTCAAACCAAAAGCACACATGCATGTCATGTATGTATGTATGTATGCATGTATGTATACACACACACACACACACACACACACACACACACACAGCCAGTAAATATGAAACACTTACTTCTGTGGAACCTGTCAGTTCCAGCAGACTGCAGCTTCAGGTCGATTGTGATGTGGCTGTGAGCACAGGCAAGACAGGCAAAATTGTAAGAAATGCTCTGCGTCTCTCTTCCAATGGCAACTAATGTAAATTCAGTGTTAGTTACAAGTGTTTTTTATAGCCGTCACAGTTGCAGCCACAAAATCAATACAACACAGTCAGTAAAACCAGTAACTCTGGTCAGCGCAGTTCATCTGCATTAAAATTACATTAAAATTACTCAGCGTTTTATTTTTTTTCGAAGTTAAAAAGAAAGGGGGGGGGTAAAATAATAAAAGCCAGTACATAGGAAAGCATTAAACTACACCATTAAAACCACTGCATTGTTTTATTATAGCCACACATGTATTACTTTTATTGCCTTAGGATGTAATGGTTTTCCTTTTGGCCAAAAGAGAAATAATGTCCAAATATTATAATGTGATGATGAGATGAAGCGATTGAAGCCAATTCTTTGTGAACATTATGTGTCAATATTTTACACAAAATAATGGTTTATAATTATATTTGAGCAGCTTTCTTCCGGGGGGATGAAGAAAGTGCAGCACACAAAAAATAGGCTTCACACACATTAACTAAAGGGATAAATTGGCACTAAGGTATTAACGTATCAATCACTGCAACTTTAATGTTGCGGTTCATTTGAAGCGATGCTAGGAGCTATGATTAAACGAGCAGAGTGGTGCATTTCTGCAGCATGTGTCCAGTTGCACTGACTCTTGCAGAACGGCAGATTGATAACCCTGAGTCAGCACTTTTCGAGCTCAGGGTGTGCCCTCTGTTTCCTTTTCCACAACAGGAAACAGACTGTCCTCATTGCAACAGAGTGTGTGTGAGCCAAAGGTACTGTACAATAGTGCACATGCACACACACATGCACACAGTGAGAAAAAGGGCAGATTGAAGACACATGCATGACAATAAAGACAGAAGCGTAAGATTTGGTTTCGAAGCTTGGTTGAAATCTTAATTCTATCATTTTGGAGATTTGGCTAAATGCACCTAAATGAACCTCACTAGCCAGTAATTGTACTCAGTGTAGAAAATAAAGTGTTTAAGTTTAGTATTTTAACCATATCCATCATCATAACTATGATCGATTCCACAATACATTATATGACTAGGCTTTGTCTAGACTTCAAGCAGAAAAAAATAAAACTTGAATGTTCCTGCCTCATATAATAATACATTCGTACAGAGACGTCTTTCTTTGGCAGATGCTTCCTATGTTCTAATGTTCTACTCAATTTGTTGGAATTTACCTCACATCCAGTATGTATGCATCTGGAGGTCTATTGATTCAGTTCCCCTCAAAGAAGTAACTCATTGCAAATGACTAAAAAGAAGACAAGTGAAAGTAAATTATTTCTCTGTCACCCGCAGCTTTAAATTAACAAGCCACCGGCTCGAAAATGGAGGTAGAAAGTTGTAACATTCAGCTTGAATGTCAATGACTTATGACACCTCTTATTGTGTAAGTTGTAGTAGACTGTCTGGCTGTCATGTGTGCAGGTGTGACACTTGTGTTCTAAAAATAACCAGATAGTGTTAGTGATAGTTTGCACTGTCCTCCTTGCAGGATAGAGGAGCTGTCCAGGGTTCTGACCACGTCCCCCTACACTGTTCAGAATTTCCAGTTTGCGCGGGTGGGTGGGAAGTTGCTTAAAATATGGAAATGTAGGTTAGAAAAAATATTTTTCAAATATAGTTTCGTTTGGATCTTTTTTTTTAGTGATGTATTGTATACACAGCAATCAATAGCTCATGTAATTGCCATTGGATTTGTACTGCAGCATGTGTGTCAATGAATCTCATCCTATCACTGCAATATATTGACCCAGCTCTAGTTTTCACCTCAGCTGGATTCCACAGTCATAGTGTGGTTTGCTCCAATGAAAACACTTGTGGTATGTGGTGTATTGCGGAAAGAAAGTGTCTCCATCTTTGCTGATGTTCCTGTACAGTCACAAGCGGGTATTTAAGTATTATGAGAAATTTTGGAACGAAGAAAAGGGGCACAGCAAGCAAGTGAAACAACTTGCGATGAGAGAGGAGGAAGAAAATCACCCTGTCACCACGGAATTGGACAACGCATTACACAAGAGAGAGAATCATTATTTCCTCAAGCCAGCTCAACAAAAAGCTGAACACTGCACCCCCTCAAATAATCTGTGCTGCTTCAGTACATAATGGTACAGTCAGTCATGCTATTGACTTTTCACAATAAATACCTTGTTGTTTTCTTCATGTGTAAAGTTAAATGTGACAAGAAGGCTCAGAAACTTGCCCAGATGCAGCTGTGCAGTCACTTGACTGGTATTCACTGCTATGGTCCACAGAACAGGCAACATTTTATTTCACTGCAGCCTGGGAAGCCATTTACAGACAGTTTCGAAAGGATGTGTAACAGCGAATGCAAAAATTCTTGGAAAGAGCGACAGATGCTTCAGACTTATGGTTTTATTATACTTGTGGTAGATGATGTGTCATTTGGATGATTCAGTATGTCTCCAAAACAATCATACTGTATATCAAAATAAATTGAGCCCTGCCATTAAATCCCACACTGTTAAATCAACTTCGAAAATAATAGGCCTTTTCCAAAAGCTGACAATTTCACCTATTCTGACAGGTAGCACTCGTTCAGTGTCATGGTTTTTCATTTCATGAGAGTATAGTGTCCATCTTATGGAAATGAATGGAAACATAAGTGCCATTCTGATTTTGGACAGTGAAATAGGGAGCAACTTGTCACTCAAGCATCATTAATTTATTGTTTACACCATTTTCTTTCACTTACTGTGACCTGTAAGTATAGCTTCCATTAAAACTGTTGTTTAGTCCTGCTGTTTTGGACCATTGTTACAGGTGACTGTGTATGGTGTCCAAACCAAATGAGGAAACCTGTTATCTGCATGGACAAAATGCTGTAAATTTATAATAATAAGTACTGCAGTCACTGGCATCGGAGGCATTTTTTGACATATTCAGTGGAATGTCAATGCATAATTTTTTGTTATATTAAAGTACTGCTCATTTTGAGGAGACCAGTTGGATCCACTGTATTGTAGCATCTGTGCCAAACAGCAGACTCGACTGCTGGGATGTACTTTTGAATGACGTGATAGTTGCATTTTTTTTTACCTGCATTATTGCCTTACCGCAGCATCCTTCTTTTTATCTGCTCATTAAAATCACTGAACCAGTGTTTTTCTGTCTTTCAGGTCGGACTGTGACCCCTCCAAAATGGTCAGGTATGTAAAACTTGTAAAACTGTGAATATTCAACTTGGAAAAACTCCCAAATCCTGTGCCGTTTTGAGAAGAATGTTGTGAAAGACTTGTTTTGAGTGAGCTTGTTGACTGCGTGACGCTTCAGTACTTGGAGATTTGTGTGTCTACTGACTCAGACATTGCTGAGCCAAGAAATATTGCTCATCTGTAAACACACACCTGATCAGCAGCTTCTCTCTTTAACTTAGAGAGTGTAGCAAAGCCATCATTCCATAGGTGTTCTGTTCTGTTCTGTTCTGTTGGATGGACCTTTTAGGGTAATCTAATTGTGTAATACTTCCTTGACTACTTTCAGTATGGTTTTGAAAATATTCCGGAGCATATCTTTAAAATGAAGCAGCAGCCAGTTTAAAACTGCTGTGACTAGCTGTGATTTCCTCTGGTATGTGGAGTTTGCATGTTCTCCCCGTGTCTGCGTGGGTTCTCTCCAGGTACTCCTGCTTCCTCCCACCGCCCAAAAACATGCGCTATGGGGGTTAGGTTAATTGGCCACTCTAAATTGTCCATAGGTGTGAATGTGAGTGTGAATGCTTGTTTGTCTGTATATATATATTCTGTGTTGGCCCTGCGATGGGCTGGTGACCTTTCCAGGGTTTACCCTGCCTTCCGCCCGATGTCAGCTGGGATCGGCTCCAGCTCCCCCCACGACCCTTAACAGGATTAAGCGGTAGAAATGAATGAATGGATGAACGACATATCAGTCACATGGTTTATCTTGGCACAGAGTACCTTTTAGTGAAGTTGTTTAAGCTGTTTAACATCACCAAAACAGCCAGCACAGCACACTCCTGACAACACATGGCAGATTTACAGTCACTTACGTCTCTCACCCTGTTAATATGTCACAGTGTGACTCACCTGTTTTCACATTTGGTGTGTTACAACGCTGGGTAGATTTCATTATCATTAATAATGGAAAAGCCACTGAACTCCGCGCGCTATAAATAAATAAGCCCTGCTCCCGGTTTGATAGAAGTGTGTGTGCCTGTGTGTGTGCGCACACATGTGGGTGCATGCACATTCAGAGATTGGCCGTGTCTGCTGGCGATGGGTGGAATTATGCTCGTACTCACTCCATGGTTAATAAGAGGGGAATAAAAACATGGCTGTGTTTAATTGGCCTGCTTTTGTGTAATCAAAATGGATGGCTTTATTTAGATGTGATTAGAACGGGAGTGAGATAGGCAGGTGGGTACGCAGCAGCCTTGGTGACCTGCCGTTATTGGATTGCTACTTCAGTGACTGTCTGATGATAGGATGTTCTCCCTCTCCTTTATGCACACAGCACAAACCCACACAGTACATGACAAAAGCCTGTAACTGAGGAGTAGTCTGACACCTCATCCAATATTGGTGAAGGATGAAAGTGCTCTTGTGTCTTGCTGAACACTGTTTGAAAATCCATTTGTGCTCGCGGTATTTATACTTGTTAACTTCTGAGCGTGTGTGTTGTGATGGATGGCTGTTGTTTTATTTTGGATTGTCTGAGAGTGTAGAGGCTAATTGAAAATGCATGTGGTTTCAGGTAGTATATCGGCGACTGTGGGCTCTGCGCAGTATATTCTTCTAGTCTTTTATTGAACATGTTTGGTCTCATGCATACAAAGGCCTATATATTGTTGCAGTATATAGTGACGGACTGGAGGTATTCCAGGGGTGTTTGTAGGATCTGCTACTTTTATTTCCCTTTATAATAATCCATGGGGAGTCAGTGAATCAGAGAGGCAGTGACTGTAAAGCCTCCTTATTATTGCAGGGATGACATTGAAGAAGAGAACGCTTTGCTGGGCTGTTGTTGTGGATGTTAAAAGACCTTTAAGTGTGTCTGTAAAGGTCACTAATGTGCAAAAGTTTTCCATTTGATTTAAAAAATTAACTCAAGCCAACTTGTCATTGTATTTACTGCAAAGTTAATTTATAAGGCACAATGTCTTATGACAGAAATAGCCATTCTTTTGAATGGGAGCAACCCGAGTGCACTAATATGGCATTGTTTGCCTCTTAACAGATGAGTTGTTTGCTGCAACAATGTTGAAACTGCAGTTTCCCACCTGCGGGCGGGACCTTTCTCTTATAGAGCACGGTGTGTGGACGGCACTTTAATTCACATATTAGTCTCAACTAAAAAGAGTAGGCCTATGGTGCAGTGAAACTGCACGTCGGGGTTGTTGAACTGATATTTGTCTGTAGGGATGAGAGGTGACATGTTGTGTTTCTGGACTCCTCTAGTGTCGACTCTTTCCTGCAGCTGGAGCTCTCTGCAGGAATCACACAAATGCATTATCCTTTCTCATGTCCTTCACCATCCCTTGTTGCTATGGAGATGATGCTTAACTTCAGTGGGTTGGTCACCTCTAACTGACACCTTTTTTTTTGCTTTAGTTTAATCCCTGCCATTGGTTATAGAAAACAAAAACATAATTAGTTTTGGAAACAAAATCTCATCAAAAGACATATATTGTCCTATTTGTGTTGTAAGGTTACTGTGTGTGTGTGTGTGTGTGTGTGTGTGTGTGTGCGCGTGTGTGTGTGTGTGTGTATAAATATGCTGGTTACATGTTGCATTATATATTGCATGGTACGATAAATTAAAAGTTAAGTGCAGTCAATTGTGTAACGTCATAGAAATTACTCTTCTTAATATACATTTTATTAAAGAATATTTATTGTTTTTTTTTAGGATAGAAGAAATAAAGAGGACATTTAGAGGACTTTAGCAATGTAGGTTAATTTCTCCAAAGCTAAACATGACGCCATTCCTCTCAACATTAGTAAGTAGGGTTAGTTACAACATTAGTTGTATTGTTGGTTGTGGTTTTAGGTTGTTTCCAAACCTTAGTTTATAAAGTTTCCAAGTCGAGATTCCTCTGTTACTAACAGGAAGTTATAAATCACATTTTATATTAATGCCTGTCAACAACTCTCAGTTGTAGCACTCTTTGAGAATGTGGATATGTTCCATGCAGAGCATTAAAAGGTGTCACTAATAATTGCGCTCATCAACAGTCTGAGTGATATATCCTCTTCTAATTCTGTGTCCTTCTGTAGGAGACATGCTTCCCTACCGGTCCAAGTCACAGAGGATTCTGGGAGGTTAGCGTCTGCGGGCTGCAGAAGAGTCGTCCCCTGCCACAAGTGGAAATCTGCTTCCTTTGGGTACAGTAAGATATTTTTACAGTTGTCCATATTGTTTTGTTTGTATTGCGAAGAGCATCGAAGCGATTTCAGCTTGATGGCGGCAAATGTTTTTCCTTCTCTTGATCTTGCCTTGTTAACGTTTTAAAGTCCTCACAGCTTATATGGGTTCCTTATAATTACCCTGTGGCAGATGCATTGGTTTCAACTCACAAACTCTGCTGTGTCCTGATGGTTTGAGTCTTTACAGCTGCTCCTTTTTCACGAAGTGTGCACAAACCACAGTGGCCAAATGCACTGTAAAAAGGGATCATCAAGCTTGTGCTTAATGAAATACGATCCCTGTTAACATGAGCCTTCCTTACTTTTCATCCATTAGCTTGTGCTGAGTTTGGAGCACAAGACAGCCTCTTAACAAACAAGGAGGGCTGAGCACACTGTCGCTTCACTGAGACAGACTTATGGGGCTTCAAAAGCTACTCCTGTGTATTCCATCATCAAAAAGCAATGTGGGCCATAATCCGTAAACCCACTTTTGGATCATGTGACTATAAATCACAATGCGTAGTGGTACCATGCTCTATTTTAAGTGTTTTGATGGATAGGAACATCTGTGGGCTGTTTTTAGACACTCGTAATGTTGCAGAAATTAGAATCTTAAAAATGAGCCTTTTTCCACAGATTAATACTGTTACGGCGGGGGGGCAGAGCAGGTTGGGATCAGTGACCAGGCGAGTTGGGTGAGAGAGAAAGCTGTTTTTATTTACAGCAAGGACCACAAAAATTCACAAAAATCAGGAAGGTTCCAAAAGGGGAACAAACAACAAAATGCCGTGGCAGGCTTGGAGGCAGCGAGTCCGGGTGCAGCTCGAGGAGGATAACTGCAGGGAGAAAAAACACGTAGTCAGAAAAGCTAAGAGCCAGAAAGCTAGCAGAAAAGGTTGCCAAGCAATACCTAACGATCGCAATACTCCAGCCTTGAACACAGGTCCGCCAGAGACATAAATAGGAGACCAGGTAATCACTGAATGCAGGGCACCTGTGTGTAATTGATCACACCCGGACTCCACCTCAGCCACGGCAACCCCTGCAAGACAGGGAAAAGGGAAACAAAACCACAGCAACCAACACAGATCATAACAAATACCTCACTTGTGCTCTCTCTATTTGTCTCTGTGATTGTGATTGCTGCTCTTTAAGTAATTTTCAAGCACAGCTTGAAAGCTAATATGTGAAATGGATCATGACAGCAAACAAGATGATGGCTGTGATCAGACGTTGATTGTTTTCCTCTCAGCTCAGAAGCATTGTTTGCCTTTGGATAAGCATTGAAATCGAACACAGGCACAGTGCTGCAGTCAACTAATTACCAAATGGTGACAGTGCAAGAAAGCATGCCACTATCAAATGCCGCATTATTTTGACCTTACGGATGTAGCCCTGGGCTCTGGCGGCAATCATCAAATTAAAATTTTAATAAATTTTTATTACTTATTTTTTTTTACTTTCCGTTTATGTGAAGAATATAATGTCAACCACTACAGGCAATTTAGTTCTTAAGCTGTTTTTCAGTTTGAAAGAATGAAAATGGATATGAACGAGGTGCGCAAACGCTCACGGCAAAAGGTCAGACACACGGATGCACACGCACACTTTTAAATTAAACGGTATGACTCATTGAATGTTTTGTTATGCAGTGTGTCTGTCCATAACTCAAACTGAAATTATACCGCCAAACATAAAAAAAACTTGTTTTTATTGTTTCCTTTATGAGACAGGAAGCTCACTTGACATAATCTGCAAAGGTCCTGGGCCAGACTTGAACACAGGATGTCGTAGTTATGGTGGAATGCACTGTTCACCACTGAGTGTTAGGCAAACAAAAATAGTTTCTGGAGTGAAATGACAAAAAGTCCCGTGTAATTATTCTTTATGAAAGCAGTGTGGCTGTGTGTGATTGATTGGAAGAAGTGAAAAATTAATTACTATGCCATTGATGAGGTGCTGTGCCATGCCCTGCAGCATGCACTCGTTTAGATGTTTTGTTGGGTGTATTGGAAAAATTTGATATCAAAATGTAATCACAGAGAGTGATGTCTGTAGTGAAAAGTGAGTCATTGGAGCCCACTTGTTTTAAGCCTGGTTTGTTTTCAGACTTTGGTTAGCTTTGTCTTTGTTTAAAAGTTTCAGTAATTCTTGAACACTTACTAGTGGGGTAAAAGTAATCTCACGAAAACAATACGAAATACGATACAGGGACCACGATAAGAAATACTCATGAAACGAAACACACCACCACACATAGAGTATATGTTCCACGCCACCGATTTATGTGATGCGGGAGCATCCACTATTTCAAAAATCATCCTTCTCAGTGCACAGCGCCTCTTTACGTTCTTGAAACATTGTTTTTAAAACAGATTTTTATTTCGATGCATCTTTGAATTTTATTTTGTCGTTTTCTATTTTAGTGAAATTTCGTGCCACGAAATTTCATTACATCCCTTCTTACTAGATACTAGGAATTAATGGGGTAACTTTACTGCTGAAGCAGTGCTGCTCCTGAAGCTGCAGTTTCCCAGAAACCAGAGACCTGGCTTGCTCACTGTGCTTAATGCCGGAGTTTGGGCGATCTCAAGGGAAGACCAGTCACATTCAGAGTAAGCAGAGCAGCTGCTATACGGTAATAGCAGAAAAATACCCCAAGGATCAACTTGAGTTGCCTCTGTTTGTGTATTATTATCAACTATGCCTTCCTTTTTTGCACTCCTCTCTTGCTGCTTTGCGCCTACTCTTTCTGGCAGCTAACCTCTTTTTCTCTGTCCCAGCAACAGTCACATTTCGAAGTATCATTTTATTGAAGTGCTTAACAGGCAGTGTAATAGCTTAGATATTAGTTGTTAATTAGATTTAATATTTGAGTAATGTCTTTTGCTCTTTTCCCATGGCTGAATGTGCATGATTGAATCACTATTTCAATCACTGGTTATGATTCCCCCACTATGAGTTAATAAGACAATAATGAGGCCACAAACTAAGTAGATAAAAGGGTATGAAATTTTATTATCACAGTTTCAGTGGTTAAAATTATAATGGTTATTGCTATTTTACTTAACCTTTATTTATACAGATGATCTCATTTGGACATGTTATCTAGCTTCTGGCTTATTGCATTACAGTGTATGCAATGACCCCACCCACACAACCACCCCAAACTAAATAAATATAAATGAGGGATTCCAGTGGGACAAAAAAAAAAGACTTGATGAATATTAATATTGACATACATATTAATACATATTGAATAATAATTGCTTCATTTTATCAACGTAATTGCATGAACGCATTTTAAACTGTCAGATGGTAATTTTAAAAAATGGCATTCCATTAGTTTTGGGATTCAGCACCTTGGACAGCGAAATGTAAATATTGCTCCATGGTTTTTAAATACTGTTTTCATCACTAATTAAATTCTTGGAATATAAATGATAAGATGCTCCCTTTAGCACAGTGTGAGAATATCAGACCAAGAGAAGACATGCTATATTACTTGACCTCTCTCAGAACCTGCATCAAATCAGTGAGCATGTTCCTCAGGGTGTTTAATTTATTTCTTTCATTCTTGACTGGCCTGGACAGTCACTCAGCAGCTGGTAATGAACCTGGCTCTGTAGAGCCCAGAGCAAAGAGGAGAAGGGAGCAGCAATTGAAGTAAACGAAGCCTTAATGGTTAATGAAAACTGTTTCTACAGGCTCTACAACATTTGCTGATGACTTCTAAACTCTCTGTCCAGTGGTGGTGTTGAAACAAAATGTTGTTACAACTTTTCATCCATTATCAGGGCAATCCTGTTTAGCATGATCTAATGCTGTGTATTATCATTATCAGAGTAGCACCGATTGGTTGGTCAAGGGTTCACCCCGCAGTAATATAACAGCCCAGTGTTTGAAGCTCTAAAATGCATGAAAACGAGACTGACATGTTACCTTTGATACATTTCTTCATCAAACGTCTGTGTTGAATTTAGCCAATGTGAGCTTATATTGCAAATATACCAAACAGGGCTTGAGGAAATGTACAAACATACTGTGTTAAACACAGAGCACTAAGTTGACTGATTTTTTAATACCCAGCTCAGCCCATATCTTTACAACTGTTGAGCAAAACAAAACCAACACACAAAACATGCTCATGTTGACATCAGTTACTGTTGGCACAACAAAACATCAGTACCAGCTACACAAATCTAGTACTGGTCAGATTGTATGATGCACAAAAGTTTTAGCGCTAAAATACTGTGATAAAACGAAAGAACCAAAATTCAGAAAACGCAGTGGGATCATTTTTCCCAAATCCATATTGCAGAGGTCCCATGTAGTTTTGCTGTGCGAGATCTTTAGATCAGTTATATCCCCCTTCTACCATACTGATATTCTATGAGTCCAGCATAAGACGAACCCTATTGTGTATTGATTCATTGAATGGCTGCCTGCTCTTATTGTCATCTCAGTAATTGTTGTGTGTAGAGTGCTCCGCGGCAATGAAAGGGCATAGCTTGAAGAGCGATTGTGTCAGGTGACAGCGTGAACGTGGTGCAGTCAGTCAGGTCAATGGGGATGCAAAATTGCAGCTTATTGTATGAAGCGATCATTTCTCTGTGCGGTTTACTGGAGAGTAAGGAATCTGAATGTATCTGAGGACATGTGAATGCAACTGGAAAAGAAATCCAACATGGCTGGCTCTTATATATTTATAGATGAAATAGAGAAAACTCTCTATTTACTCGATCGAGGAAAATCTTTTGCTTAATCCATAGCGGTTCCTCTGCGATAACTCCATGCACTGAAGAAGTACTTAAACTGAATGGCGTTTTTGCCTGTGCAGTAGCTACTGTATTCATTGCCTGCAGCTGCCTACTAGTTCAGTCCTGTCCAGAGTTAAAACCTCTCTGCACTGATCAAGCCCAGTTCAAGGCTGAATGAGTGCTTTTAAATACCCAAGATGCTCTCTCGCTCCCCCCGCCCCTCCCCAAAGCCTGTCTTTTGATTCTGTTACTTTTCCACAGATCGCCTCTCTCTTCCTCCCCTCATTTAAAAACATCTGCTGCTATGTTTTCTCTGTTAATCATGTTTCTGTCCGTCTTGGCCAAGATGTGCTTGTAAAGGGGATTTTTAATCTTAATGAACCGAATCAAACCCTCTCTTATAATTTTTTTAAAATCTAGTGCCCCCTTTCTGTCTTATTAATTAAGAGAATGCATCTCACTTGATTCATAGAGATAGGGAAGGTTTTATGGAAGGTAAGGTTTGGTGTCATAGTGACATGTAAATCTTTCTGCTAGTGCACGTGTTTGCACCCCCACCCGCTACAAGACCCCCCACAGCATTATCCATAAAGGCCATAAAGTGTTCGTCTGACCATCAGAAGAGATCTAAACTAGGAACTCCATTTCGTGTATAAATAATTCAGCTGCTTTATGATCTTTCTATCATTATGGCGAATGACTGGTGAATGAATTGAACCTGTGATCATCAGACCCTCTAATAATACCACTGCAGAGGCTATTGATTCTCGGGAATGGCCCGCTGTTCCAGGATCACACGCCCCCCAGTCTGCCTGCTGCAAACAGCCCGTGTGCTATTTGCTGAAGCTTAGAGGCAGGAAGGTGAATATGTTCGACAAGTGACACATGCAGCAGTAATGGAGAAGTGTTACCCTAAGCATGACTGCCTTGTGGGTCCACGGCAGCATACCATCTGTGTAAGGCCTTTGTGACCAAGGTCATTTGAAAAAAAAGGCTTTTCAATACAGTAAACATTTATTGTTTGTGACAGCAAATACTATGTGGTAAATGAATGTATTGTGTGTGGAATGCTTTGTTTTGTTTTTCTTAAAGCAGCAATGAAAGTTCCTTTTTATTCCCATACAATTCAGCATTTCACGTGATTTTTTTTCTTTATCCCCCCCTTTTATTTACTAATGTTAGTATTGCATTGTTTTGAATTCACCAGATGGTAAATTTGAAATGCACAATTATTTATTAGGCCTAGAGCCCACTTCCTTAATGTGTTTGAACCCTTGGGGAAGCTCCCATTTGTCTTTGAAGTTCCCAGCTTCTGTTTCATCATCACATTCTCTTTCTCTAAGAGTTAATTACAGGCTTCTTGCTGTGCTATGAAGCTGGATCACTGGAAATACACCGTTTTGATTCTAGAGGGCGTACAGGCCATGTGGCTAAATCTGTAAATCTGCTATTTGCATATGTGGCTTCTCTGTGTTTGTGTACGTGTGTGTGTGTGTGTGTGCGTACACCATTATTGATTTGCATTTGGAAAACGACTGCACATACCAACAGATTTAAAGGAACATGACACAAAGTAGCCTTTGACTTTAAATACCTGAATTCACACTGCATCATCCCATTGCTATTTATAGCACTAGTTACTTGGAGATTAAGACTATAAATAAAAAAAAAAATCTAACAAACAGCAGAATTAAATGATGCACTGAGAAAATATAACAGGCAGCACCATATCATATTTTTTTGACTTGTTGACTCTGACAGTAAATGTTGCATGTAGTTTGGTGCCTTTTAGGCCTAATATGATTTATCTAATAAATGTATCTAAATATTGCCCTGAAAAAATTATATTAAAAAAAATCAATTGAATTGAGTGTGACTGAACTTCACAACACTATTTGTGAAGTTATAAATGAAGTAGGCCTGATCTGAGACCTGGAAACTAGTGGACCAAACTGCTTAACCATGTATAAGTTTAAAAAACAAAACAAAACAAAAAAAAAACAGCGCCAAAAGGAAACGATTAACAATGTAATATATAAATAAAATAACCATTTGTCCTGCAGAGTGAATGTGAGTGAAAAAAATATATTTTAAAATATATATTTATTAAGATTTGCAGAAAGGGAATTTATTTTAATTTTGAGTACGTTTGAGTGCTTGTGGTTGTGCAAGTGTTTTAGCATCACATCAGTTTAACTGGAATCAGCTTATCAGGAACTTGTGTGATTGCAGTAAAGAGCATCAGCAGCGGCCTTGGGGGGGCGGTCAAGAAATTGTTCCGTCTGTACTTCACAGTGAGAGGCAGAGAGACAACGCTTTGTTTGGCCTGCAGTGAAAGCCCTGTCTGTCTTATGCCTCTGATGTTCTCAGCCCTGAAGCCAAATCAGTGACAGAAGGAGCCTTTGCACAGCGCGGCAATCACTGCCAGAGAACCACAGAGAGGCTTTGCTGCGGTGTTACATGAAAAACCAGCAGGAATTCTGAACTCGCTCACCTCACATCTCCAGATTTGAGTCCAGTTCAGTTTTTCCAGCTATTGACACCAACCAGGGAGCACAGACAAAATGTTTTTGTGGAACAAAATCTTGCCGTGTTTTTTTTTGTGCCTCTAAGCAAACAAAGCTGAAATAACTGTAGTCAACGTTGGGTGCGATGTTTTCCACTTGAGTTGTTGTGATAACGCACATATTTAAGTACGAATGCTTTTCTTCAATAACCCTCCAGTGGGAAACGTTACTCCATCATTTAATGTTATTAATCACTTCAGGGAGGCCTTAAATCATTAAGAGTAGGTGCTGTAGTGCCATCTTGTGGTGTGCAGCATCTAGTGCTGTAGTCAATATCGTTTTGTCTTGCTACCTTTGTTCTGAATCAGGGCCCCCACACAGCAAATTAAAAAAAAATCTTTGCACTGCTTGGCACAGGCGCTTTGACCATGAATGTTATTCCCTTGTATCGTTTAGACACATTCAAATCATTGCAACAGCTCAGGTTCAAGCTTGATAAGCTCCAAGGAAACCAGCCCCTGCCAGATCAGGAGAAAGAGAACGCACTTTCAAAGGATGAACCTGCTGTTTTATGTCCTATAGCGGTCTCTGTTATCTGCGGGCGGATCAGCGCATGCAACTCAGCAGAGACCGATCAGAGAATAAATCGAGTCTCCCTTTTCCCCCTATATATTGTTTTCAGTGTTTTATTTTTACAAGTTCATAGAGCAATATTTTGTGGAAAAGTATTGCTGGTGTATAGTAGAGCTGCAAAAAAAAAAAAAAAAATCACTGAATACTAAAAAATGTCCCTGACACTTTTCCAAAATGCGAGACATTTCTGTCACAGCAAAAAGAATTAAAAAAATTCTAAGGATTATAAATTTACTGTCTGTTCTGTCGATCTGTGAATTATTTCAGCACTAGTGTTAGATGTCATCAGTAGATAGACGCTTAGATGGAATGTTGCCTGAGCCAATTAGGTTGTACACAGGAAGTATGAACTTCCTTTGACTGAAACCCTGTACAGGGTATATGTATGGATGATTGCATGTATGATATTGTATTACACTAGGGCAAGCTGGGATTATAAAGGGGCAATGTGGCAACTGGAGCAGAGCAGGAAGGTGGCCACATGAAGGCAAATGCATGCAACATTTTATACATCGAAGAGGATGTTTGCATGACCACACTAACATACAATATAAAATGGCACAAATAATAGTATGTGTAGCCCTCCAGCTATGTGTTTGTGTACGTTTTGTTGTTCTGTGGAAAATAGTGTGCCTGAAACCATGAATTTGCTCTGCTGTCTCTGTGTGCTCTGATTGTTAACACTCTTGGGGTGCATCAGTACACAGTGTGTACTGATGCACATTATTCCAGTCAGAGACCCTCCCCACACCGCCTTTTAATTTAACTTGGACACACACTCACACGTATACGGGGAACATTAACAAAAGGAATCATGGTTCGATTGTTACTGGGATGTCTCTCCTGGTAGGCCTGTATGTCAGTGGTTGCAATCGCCAAAATCATTGCATTAAAATCCTCTAATTACATGAGGTCTATACTCACATTGGTTGTCATAAATACAAGTACACACATACACACGCACGCACGCACGCACTGCACAGTGAAGACAGGTGCAGGTCTGAGCTGGAGAATTAAGCTCTTGTGCATTATAATTAGAGCCAGTGTGATTGCAGTGGAATGGTGCACGTTAAGCAATTAGCCGCTACACAAGTTCATTAACAAAAAGACAAAGGGCTGACACCACTAGTCACCTTGGCGTTAAGACTCAATACATCGACAACGCCGCGTGCCATCGACTCTGCCTCAGATGAAACGCATCCTCCCCTAGGGACTGTAAGGTGTCAGCCCAGGGTTTCTGTCTAAAGCCTGCTGTGTGTGTGTGTGTGTGTGTGTGTGTGTGTGTGTGTGTGTGTGTGTTTACGTTTGGCTTTATTAAGTCTTGATGAGAGCCTGCCACAACAGACACTCTTCTGTCTGCTTATCACTTAGGATGCTATTACCTTGTGAAGATTTCAACAATAATCTTGATAATATTAGCATTAGCATATTTTACAGGAATCAAAGTTTGTGTTCATCTTGATCCATTTTGTGGACATCGGACAGCGTCTTCAGTAACGTTGCTTTTTTTTTTTGCAGTTTTGGCACCGCTGTGTGATGCAATGAGTGCGCAAGCCACATATTCTCCAAGTGTCTGTTTCACTAACTCTGTGTGTGGAGATACAAAGAGTCAGAAACCCAGCACCATCTGATTATGTGTGTTTTTTTGTTGTTGTTGTTGTTGTTGTTTTTTGGGCGGACATAATGAACCAGAGCTACACAACATCTTTAGCTGCTCACACAGTTCATAATTTGACTGGAAAAGCCTTGTGTGTTTGTAAAGGCAATGTAGAGAGAGGGAGAGATGGAGATGGTGGAGGAGAGAGAGAGAGAGAGAGAGAGAGGGGCATGATAATGAGCCCTACCTCTGACACATCCTCTTGTTTCTATGGTGACCAAGGAACCAATCCTGTGGCCCAGCTGAGGACTGTACTACTGAGAGCAGATAAGAGGGTGGAGAAAGATGTTTCTCTGTGCTTGTGAAAAGCAGAAAGAACATCACTCAGCAGCTCTCCTGCAGCTCTTGTCCTCTTTCGGGAATGTTTGAGGAACAAACATGGCACTGACAACAGTAAAGAATCACCATCACCAACAATAGCTCATTACAAACGCTTCTCACGGAGGAGAGGGAGTTTTTATCGGACAGTTCCTCATGACACTCCACCAACCGCCCCGACTCATCCTCCCTTCTCTCTCACCATCACCAGCCCTCCCCCGCCACCCGCCAGAATCTTGGACGCTCCTTGTTACATCACACACACACTGCTCTCTGGGAGCCAGTGTTTGTGACTGGAAGAGGGAGAGAGGGTTAGTGACCGTGAGCGAGCCCGTGTGCGCACACGCCATCCCGCCGTTTTCCCCATTGACCAGCATACAGGATGGACAAACCAAGCGTGTGGCGTGCCGTCGTGAGCAGCACGGACCCCAGGCGGACGCGGGATCCCGGGTCCCATGCAAGGCCAGGCTCTGCCATGGGTTACCGGCTCTATGACATGTGAGTGGCGTGTTTCGTGTCGAGCAGGCGGACAGGTGGGCTCAGCAGCCTGGGGGTCCCCAGTTTAGCTCCCATTCATGGAAACAGCAGTCGAGTAAGAGGTGTTGGCTTCTACATTTCCAGTGTGTATGCTGAGTCACCTATGGCATCCAGACCGTGCTCTGTGCTCTCATGTTCCCTTCCTGTGATCCCAGTAAACAATGTCTCTCCCCGGGGAGGGGTGGCGAGGCGGAACACAGGCTTGTTTATGGCAGTGAGATCCTAAAATTTCAGCAAGGTCAGCTAATACCATGTGTCTTCATTCAGAGAGGTGACATCCAATTGTTGTTGTGGTTTTTCAATTTTTTTATTTAGGAACCTCAGAGTTGGACTTAAATCACGGTGGAGTCTTGTGAGCGACGTTTTCTCGAGCCTCGGGTGGCTGGAGGGAAAATGACTCATTGCTGGATGCTGCTGTGACAGCTCTTACAGGGCACATGAGTTCCTTGCAGCTTCTGCTGTTTATTTGTGGGTGTGAGAGTGCGTTCCTGTGTGTGATTGGTACAATCTCTATATGTGTGTTTGTGCGTGCGTGCGTGCGTGCGTGCGTGCGTGCGTGTAAAATGCGGCTGGCTCTGGGCTGTTATTTTTGGGTTGGTGACGAGTCCGAGCGTTCGTGTACGGAAAGCTTGCGTCTCCCCGTTTGCAAATCATGAGTCAGTTCCACGTGGGTTAGATGATATTGTGTACTTCATTTTTCGGACGTGTGTTTGTATTTTGGGCTGCACAGGCTGTACAGGAATTTCTGCACACAATTGATCCTTGCTGAGTAGACAGCACTGTCAGTATTTGGCTGAATAAGCATTCTGCTACCTTTCTCAGCAGAGGCACATTCACGTTTTTATTTTCTTGTTGTAGCGTATGTTATGTCTCACATTGGACCCTCTGATTACTAGTATAGTAGTAGCACTTGATTTTTCACACATGTACTTACCAGCTGGTGCGTAACATTGAGCTGAATTACCCTGTCGTGTCATGATCTCATACCATATGTGTGGATCAGTCATCTTAAATATGAGACCTTCAGGGTCTCCATGAGTCCTTCACAGGCATCATCCATTCACTGGCTTAAATGTCTGCCTTGTTTTTCATGTTTGCAACACATATGAATGTACAGTATGAATTCATCTGTCTAATTAGTTAGGTGGATCCATAATTACAACAATATGTAATGATTGATTCTGTTTTTAATGTTGCATAATTGGCAAAGTGAGGTTCAGAGATTGTGGCTGCTTTAGTTTTAGTTTGTGCAGCCGTCTGTTGTTGTCGTTATTAGGGCAAAGAGCAGAGTGTGCTGCAGACTGATATGACTATGTTGGGTTCTCTGGGTGTCAAACAGACCGTCAGTCCTCCTTTGATAAGAATATGGAGTGTTTTCTGTTTTAAATGTCATTTCATCATCACGAGTAGCCTCCAGTATTTCTGGAATTGGTGGATGTCCAGATTTATTTTTTATGTAAATTATACACACACACACACACACACACACACACATACATACACACATGTATATATATATATATATATAGAGAGAGAGAGAGAGAGAGAGAGAGAGAGAAACATTTGTTATATAATTATTATTTAAAAAAGCACAGAATCTTCTGGTAAAAAGGAGTAACTGCCTTTTAATCATATGCGTATTTTTAATTGTTGTCACCTTCCTGTGCCCACCATGCACGGAGTACAAGAAACGTCAACAGACTTTTCCCATCATAGAGTATGTAATGTCGCCCATTCTCAGAGGGCATTCATGCCATAAAGCTGCTACAGCAGGAATGGTACTTAAGGTGATGCCCCAGTCCAAGTAACGCCAGTGCTGATGTAAAATAGGACACATTAAACAAAGCTGTAAGGACACTGACAGCACATTTCCCACTTTGAGCCTATGCATTTGTCAGCACTATGTGCAATAACAAAGACAACTGCCCTCACAACTCTGCCTCCACTTGAGACAACAACTGTAGGACGCGTGCTGCTGTTATATAAGAACACTGCATACAGTGGCATTGCCAGCCCATGTGTCGGGATAAAACATTCAGTCAGTCCAGGTAGCATCAATTAATGACAGGAGTGATTCTCTTGATCACTTCCTCATAATAACCCGTTAGTTTTTCACTTGTGTGGTCACATTAGCTGAACATAATCACAGCCATTATAACACCATTATGATTAGTTTTTATAGCACAACCAGTATAGGCCATGTCCCGGTCAACTCTTTAATCGTTTCTTAATGACTTTTACAGATATAGGACCTTCACACCCTGCGATTTTCTCCCCTGCTCCATTGGTGACGTTTACAAATTACACACTACTAAAAAAGATTTCTTGTAAAAGCCCATATTCACAATATCAATTTGCGTAAACAATGTTTACAAAGTGCAAGATCCTGTCTCCTAAGCCCTCAACACGGGTCAGTCAAATACAATTTAGGGTCCTAGAACAGAGCATAATAGTGTTTTGACAGTGCAGATGTAAAAAAGAGCACCAACAGCAAAGCAGTCTACCATTTTTTCCAACCAGTGCTACAGCAGGTTTAGCCTTTTGCCAAAAAAGCATGGGCTGAGGCTGAGCTTGGTCAGCTCGCAGGCTGTCATTTGCACACGCAGACGTCAGCAGCTGTCCATCTGGAGGCTGCCACTGAGACGGCTGAGTTTGCAGCTGGAGCCGCACCAGCCATGTGCGAGGATCATCGTCCAATGGGGAGCTGCTGGGCTCTGAACAGCACATCCCAGTGAGTTAAAGTTTCTGCAGGGGAGTAACCAGTGCTACTGCGTCCGTGGTTGTGAAACAGCCCGTAATAAGCCCCTGCCTTTTGCCAACGGCAGCATCAGAGGCGACAGCACAGAGGAGAGGTGGGCGCATCAGAGAAGGATGCGTCTCGAGAACATTCTGTTCCTCTGGCTGAAATAAAAACAGATATAAGGGTGTGTTTATCGTTAGCTGTGTACTTGTGACAAATACCTCCTGCACTATATGATGTGCACTGTGTTAGTAGTCATCCTCGTCACGTTAGGGTTCCTCTTAATCAGTTCAAGGTCATGAAAGGCCTAAAAGTAGCCAATGAGGGACAGACAAATATGGGATCCATCTGCAACTATGCCCCCTTTTGTTCTTTTTTTGGAGTTATATTAGATCTCTTTGCTCCGTGTCTTTCCGTACTTTTCCCTTCTCTTTACTATTTTCATCCCTCTATCCTCTGCCCGACTGCCTTCAGGCTGGTGGCTAAACAGCGGGACTGTGCAGTCTGTGTGATATAATAGCTTGTGCTCGCTCAGACGCAGCTAACTTTCATGTAAGATGATCTCCCTAGACCTCCTCTGTAAAAAAGATATTATTTGCCCTATAGTACTGTAAATGAATGCTCTGCTGAGGCCCCCCCTCCCTCCCTCTGTGCCAGTATTGGTATCGTCCTGCTCACTGCAGGATTTTTGGGTTTCATCCCGAGCAGAAAAGGAGGCACAGCCGAGCGTGACGTCAGAGAGGTGCGTGTAGAAAGAGCCACAGTTTGACAGTGGAAATGAATTGCGTTATATTCATTTAACTGCATTGTCCATTTAGCTGTCACTAACAATCTAAAATATTTTTTTGCAATGACATTTCCCGTTTGGCCCCTTGGGCCCTGGGGTTTACCATTCAGTAAATGCCTCTCCGATCTTTTATGAACAAGCAATAATTGGATTTTGATTATGTAATGTGTTGATGTACTCTGAATGAATCTGCATGCCTGTCAGATACCCTGTTCCCCTCATCACATCAGCTCATGCTTCTGAAAAGCTCAGAAGCTGCTTCGATCTACCACCAGGGGGTGAACTTTTCTAACACATCCTGAGTCCTTCATGTGAGCTCTTGTTTTTCTGGATCCAACTATTACTGTGGATTTTAACAGCACAACCTTTAACCTTTTTCTCTATGAAAGTCTTCTGTGAAGGTTTTTATCGTATCATATCATTTCCTGTCTACACAAATGCATTGTTTCGCCACATGCATTTTAAAACCTAAATAGGATTTCCGATCCACTTCAGTCCATATAGCTCCAGTTCATTCCGCTGAGCACAAAATCTTCTGTGGCAGGCCATTTTCAGTTTTATCAGATCAGATTGGGTCATTCGCAGGGAGAAGTGAGCTCCATACACTGTAACGCTCACATGATCAGACAGATGGCAGAGCAGATATGATTGCACATATTTTGAGAAAATAAACAAATACCTGGTTGCTTTTTATGACCTATTTGATAATTGACCTTGACCCTGACCTCTGCAGAAATGTAAACCTAACAGAAATCAGAAAATGACATCAAAAATAATCACACAGCACTTCTGTCAAACATGAAGAGTATCAGCAGCCCCCGAGTATTGGCTTAAGGCATTTGTGCGAAATAGCGAGCGTTTCTTGATTAAGCCGACAGTTGTCTGTGTGTCTACACACACGGGTTCGCCACGCATATGGACACATCAATGCGCGCCATGCAGAAACTGTCTACTCATTAAATCCTATCCTGTTGTGCTTGTATATACACTTCACACTCGCACTTAGTCCCATTAAAACACTGCAGCGCTGACGGGATAAAGTCAGTTCACAAAATTAACAATGGTAATTTGCACACTGAAATAATGAAATGTTTTTTCTCTTTAATAATAATATTATCTGATAATCTGCGCTTAATTTCGCTTTACTTTCCTCATATGATATATAACTTGGATTGCGGAAAGCAATTTTTCGTCAAGGCAAATTGAGACATTGATAAAAGACTGTGTCAGTGTTTCGTAATTGTCTTTGAGATGTCATGACAATCAGGAGGCCTGAGTTGTGACAAAAGGCTAATGAATGGTGTGTCGATTGAGTCATTCCAGCGCTCACTATGGGCTTTGTGCTCCACCGGGCCGTTCTATAGCTTGGCTTGTGCCAAGAGGTGTGCGAAAAGACTGGTACCGATCTAACCGTACCAGTTAGTGTGTACATATACCCACACATTAATCCGCGTTTGTTTGTGTCCTTGTGTTGTGTTTTGCATGTGTCCGTCTGCTTGTTTGTGTAAATGTGCAGCGTTTTCAGTGTTTTCCATTTGTTTGGACACTGGCAATGGCTGAATATTGATGAGAGGCCCCTCCACGCCCCTTTCCCATGACCGCTGGGACTGGATGGCACTGCAGTGTGGCGCTGCATCTCCTCCGTCGGAGAAAGAGCAGCACTGTGTCCAAATGCAACCCCCACCCCCCCTTTTTTAAGAAGAGACAGCAACAGCTTGTGGTCTTATGTCTTATGGCTTTGCTAAGCGCTACAGGTCATATGAACATGTTTCTAATGCAGACAATGTAATCACTGATCCAGATTTAACATACATCCCTTTCTATGCTGACAAATATAATGTAACCACATTCATTCTTGATGATCAGCCTTACCTTATTTTATTCAGTTGAATAAAGTGAATTACTCTAATTGGCTGTGTACAAGAATTTGCTCAGCAAATTGATTGTATTTATCCGATGCCTTTATAACGAGTCATTTATTTCATTGATCATATAAAGTGTCATTTCTTTTTTCCGTGATGAGACACTGACAAAATATGAGAGCACTCCAGGCTCATATTTATTTCAACAAAGCCTGTGAATAAACTCATGTCATCGCACAACATTGCAGCCGCCCCTCCCCACTGAGAAGCTGGCCAATCGCAGGCCGCTCTGCTCGGCTTCCATTTGAAGCTTCGGTAGTATGGTAGTGTTGCCCAGCAACCAGAATCCACAATTCTGGGAGGTCCTGTGTGGATGGCAGCAGCTGGAAGAGGGAATCGGACAGAGCAGGAGAGGAGAGGATCGGGAGAAGAGGACCAGGATAGGAGGAGAGAAGTTTCAAGATTTCACTGGGAGGGGGGGAGTAGAAAAGGAGGAGGATGAGGTTAGGGTGAAGCACATCCACACCAAGAGTGAGAGGAAGGACCCAGTCTTTTTACTTATTAGAAACTTTGTCCTCTAAAAGGGGAGGAGATCAAAGAGGAGGCCATCAATGATCCCCGTCGTGTCTTCGCCTGTCCGAAAAGCGGTTTGTCGGAGGACGTCTCCTCATCTCTGTGCTGCTGCACACTCCACTACCTGTGCCTGCTGGAGCGGCACTGAGCTGTGGATGTAGCCATGATGTCTCAGAGGATCCTGGGCTGACGCACAGTGTGGAGGCACCAGCACAGAGGACACGCTGACTGACCTGGATAGTAGCTAAAACAGCAGCAAGTGTCGAGCCTGAACACTGGGTCCAAAACACAGTCCAACAGAGGGTTCCTGATGAGCCCGGCTTTCTCGTATGGTGATGACTGAGACGGGTTCATGAGTGATGGAGCTGATCCAGTGTTGATCCAGTGGCAGCGGCAAGGCCAGAGTTAAAGAGGAGGACAGATCCGATGCCCGTGCAAAGGGATTCATTTGACGCTGAAGAAATGAGAAGGGTCCTTTGCCTCTGGTGCTTTTTAATGTTGTCGGCTCTCACTGCTCTTCTGCCCCGTTGATTGTTCGACCCGAGGATGTGGAAGTTCAAAGCGTTTTGCCTAGATTACTGGCATGTGCTGTGTTTGCATCCCCACAACCACATTTACAAAAGGTACGTACGAATCTGGCCACTGTACGCGATTACGTGTGGCTCAGGTCATTTCTTGGACTTTTTTTTTTTGGCCACATGTTTCGAACAACTTCGAGTTCAGTCAGCTTGTTGATGTTGATGTTGCTTCCTGCGCTGAAGTGCCGCTGAATATCAAGCAATCAGTATGTTTTAAAACAGACCTGGCTGACGAATAGCTTTGCATGTTGACATCCTGGCTGAACGAAGGAAGGGGTGTGGGAGCTGGCCGAGCCATTATTGATTTACCTTGAGCCAAATGGGTTATGGCTGTTACTTTGAGAAGACACTTGCTTAAGTAACTTGGCACTTGGATTGATTTTGTTTGTGTCGGTTATCTGTTGAGCGTCGGCACTCTTAAAAAAAAAAAAAGACTGGCACGAGCTGCCGCTGGATGATTTTATTCTTCTCTGTCCCAGTGGGACCTTTCTCTTGTTCACCTTTCACCTACTGCATAATCTATGCCTGATTACTGAATCCAGTAGCTTCGCAGGTCGCATCATGTTTGGCATTTGGAATTCCCTCGTATATGAATAGCCAATCATATTATATCATATATATAATCATCCGTTTTAATTCATTGGGGTTTGGCAACACGTCATTTTATTTATAAAAATATATTGAGTAACATCAGGAAGATCATTTGTTCCTTCTTTGATAGCATAACATATTGGAGGTTGCATCGCAGACGCACAGCTTTAAGATATGTTCAATAGATGCACACTTCTCTGTCACACTGTATACATCATTCATCCCATTCCCCTGCTGCTGTGCTGAGGACATAAAACCCTTTATGTGTTTTACTGCCTATCACAACACAGATATCCAATGTTCCACATTCCACACACACACAAACAATCATTATCTGTAAAAGATAATTGATAGTTCTTTTATGTTTGAGGTTTTTTTTATTCTTTCCATGGATCTTTTTTGTATTTGATGACTCTAGTTCTGCAGATCTGTTTTGTTCCTGTTTTACAACACAGTGTAGATACAAGTACTTTGGTCCATTATCTTCCTACAACACATCGCCAGCAATATTTTCAGGGGGTTTCCCCCTCCTGCACTTATAACGCAGATGATTCATGCGTAATTCAAAAGCGAGGATCTCTGAAAAGCTTAGGCACCTGCCTTTGGTCACGGCTCTATAAACATGGTTTGTCATAAGCATTAGCATCCTGAAGATACACTATATCCATGATTTGTTAATAATGCATCATCTATCTATCTGACAACACATATTATATTGCAATATTTGTGTTAGAATATATAATTAAAATATGGTGTTATAGTCAATATTTCAGTTCCATTTTTTTCCACATACAGTGAATAGCTCATTACTTCCCTAATCCCTCCCAGTTACAGGAAGATACTAGTCATTGGGTGTAACGCCACAGTTTTAAATATATTTGTATTCCTGGACTGAGAATGTGTTGTTGAAGCAAGGTTAGTGTAGTAACTCAAAACAGCCTCTCCCAGCTGCTGAACTGGGCTTCACCCTCCCTCCTGCGTCGCCTCCCCATTGAGATCAGTATGACTGTTGGACATGGGCCCAAGCATTACCGTACACACCAGGGGGACCAAAAGCTCTCCCATGCTTGTTCTATCTATCTATATCAGTTTCTCTCTCTCTCTCTCTCCCCCTCTTCCTCTCTGTCTTTAGAGTCATGTCGACATAAATAAGCACACATCAAATACATAACACAGGCCCTGCCCATAAGCACATGGGAGCATGCATCACAGGAGCACCAGAAGAGTCAAAGATTGCATTGGACGACAAAAAAAAAAAGAAACAAAAAGAAAAGGGGTGTCTGCAGAAAGGGGAAAGATGAATGGTGTTTGGTTGGTTGTGGGTGGAGAGCTATTGTTAAGAAGAGGGACGATTTTCCTCTGCTATACATACTCGCCCTTTACCTTACTTGGTCATCGGGCAGCTTGCTTGAGCAGCAACGCTGAGCCCAACACAAACTCGTGCAGGGAGAACTTCCCAAAACGGCACAGACCAAGCAACTTCAGCAGCAAAAGAATGAACTTCTTTGTGGGTTTTCTATGGAAAGTTCAGGATGTGGGGTGTAATTTGTGGTTGAGAAGGGAGTGAGCGCAGACTGTACTTCTTCTGGCTTTTTTCGGGGGGAGTTGCTGCAGTTTTGTGTTTTTAAAACTTTTTTTTAGTTCCCAAAACGTCCTTTTGGTGCCATGTGCATTTTTTTCGGGTATGTCCGATGCTGCCGGTGATGTCACTGCCGTGTGGAATGCGATGTGGAAGTACTGCATTTCCAGCCGAACTATAAGGTAGGAGACCATCTGGCATGGACCATGAACCGGTTTGGATGGCAGTGGCCAGCGGTATAAGTGGTGGTTGTCTTTCCGACTGACCGCAGCAGCCTGTGCAGATATTTCTGACGTCTGACTGATCAAATAACATTCCTGTCTATATGCACAAGCTTGGTGGTTTCCTTTCTGGAACCCTGGAAATATATCATCACAAGTACACAGCTGAACACTGGAGTCATTTTCAAGGTCTTTCGGGCCATGTGTTTTATCAAGGACTTGACACAGACAAAGACGTAAGAAAAAGAATCTTGACATTATTTTTTTTAGCCCTCTTTAAGCCTTATTAACAATTTATCCTTATCATCCCCTGGAAGACTACAGAGGCAATGTCCTCTGACATACGGTGCTTTAATCTCTTTGTGAATGAGCAGATATTGGAACAAAGTCAGAGAGATAACCATTCCGCACAAAAGAGCTTTCCTACTTCGATTATCCCATATAAATCCATAATCCATAGACAAGCTCATTTCGTCTCTTCCTTTGTACCTTTCTGCTACAAGTACATGGAACCTGTATGTTGCCTGCAACGAAAAATCATATAACTACATATATTTATACTAAGCTCTGTTCCAACGCTTCTTGTAACTCATACAATGTTGACAATTCCAGACCCACAGGACTTTTTATAGAATACATCTCATTTTTCTGCAAACTGCTTTTTTTTTTTACAGCCATTTTGGTTTGTTTTGTTTTTTCTTGGGTCAGATTTTATGTTCTTTCTGTCAGGCAAAGCAAATTCACATTCAAGTTTCTTATTCATTCTATTGGTCACAGACCCCAGTATAGACATACATACTACTGAACACCCAGCGTCCTTACATCAACACTGAAAACATTTTAGACTGATACTAATAAGGAAATTAAAAAAAAGTAAAAATCTGTCAGAATTAAATTAGAAACTGTTATTTTTCTGAATTATTTCTTTCCTATCAAGATTCCTAATATCTGTTGAATCTCACACAGACATGCTCAGACTGCCATCCCTAATCAATTGTATGCATGTCCAGATTGTATCCAGATCAGCTTGGCAGGAGACAAGCCACAAGAGTAGATTTAAAAATGATATCTGACCCACATTTGGAGGCACACTGAAATGTGACCCGACTGATGTGTTGCACACTAAACACTTAAATCTCGTTTCAAAGCAGCTACGTTTGCAATATTAAACGTGGAATGATGAGAGCTAAATAGTCACTGGTGCCAGGAACGTGAAAATAAGCCAGTAAAGACTGATAACATCTATATGCAATTAATCCACCTGAATATCTGAGAGATATTAGAAAAAAAAGACAATGAATGTGTGTCTATGGAATCCGTAGGCAGTGACACCATAGCCGTTACATTTGATCTGACACTGGGTGTGTGTCAGAGGGCACAGCAACAAGAGCATTACATTTTTAATGTGTGTGACTGTGTAGGGTGTCGCTGGTGCCTCCTTGTCCCACAGTGGATACCTGTGCGACAGAAAGCTGGAGGAAGTGCTGTAGACTCTCATCTGAAGGAAACGGCACTTTGTGGCGTCGTGATAGGTAAATGTCTGAAATGGGACTTATTTCTTTTTGCTCTTTAACACAAATTGTTGTGTGAACTATTCCCACAGCTCTGCTTCCGGAGATTCAATGCAACGCTTGTAGACAAAATGAAAACGTTCGGACCCTGCTGTTGGTCCACGTTTTTGGGTTTCTGGCTATAAGACCAAAAAGGGGTGGGGGCTGGAAAAGCAGTAACCTGCCAAAGCGAGCTTGCAGTTCCACTGTGGTGAGTGAAAAAATTCTCTCCGGGGTGGAAAAGCTTAGACGTGTCTAGGATGGAAGCAGCACTCTGGTAAATGTCCGGGAGATGGAACTGTAAAGAGGTTGTTGTGGTTCCCGGGTTGAAGTTAACCATGACAACTGGTTCTCTGGGTCCCGAAATTAGTGCTTGATAGATTAAGTCATACTTTTTCCAATTACATTCTTTTTTCTAAGTTGCTGAACCCAAATGTGGATGTTTATTGTTGAGTCACTTCTTTGTAAAGTTTAGTTTTAGTTTTTTTTTTTTAAGCACTCATGCATGGCCAAATGCTTAAACAATGGAAAACAGGCTTACACTGCAATAATCTGTATTTTTCCATGGGTTGGCTTTCATTGAGTACTTTTTATTTTTTTTATCATGTCTGCAAAAAGTGAAAACCTCATTCCGTTTGGCACTTTGGTCTATCTGAGCTTCGAATAACATGTGAAGTCTTTCATATGTGCAGGCTTTTCGTGATCTATGCTTAAGTTGCAGTCTGTGTCCACACACACCACTGAATAATTTATACTTTGTGTTTCTCCCATGGACATCAGTATTGTGTGAGAGGATAGTTCTTATCTTTTTTGGGAATACAGTTTTTTCCACAGTGGTTTGGTATATTAGTATATTATTTTAGGAAATCTGACATTAATAGATGGGCTTCTGTGGTTGGGGCACACATAGTCTCACTGTTGTTTCTCCTCTTATTGCTGCAGGGTTTGCAATGTCAGAGGATGTGCATTGGAACATTAGCTCTGCTGCAGTTTTCTAAACTGCTCGTGTTAAGATGTATGGCTTTTGAAACGCTAATCAAGCCGGTTTGTTTATGCTGATGCTCTAGAACGCCTCCCTCTAGTAATTGCGTTCAATGTTAAGGGTGTTTACTGAAGTGTGTGATGAGCAGCAGAATGCTCACAGTGCAAATGTAAAAATATATACATTAAAAATGTATGTTTACATTAGAAAATATTGTATGTCTTTTTCCTTTTGGTACATGTTAGTTGTATGATTGTAGCTGGTCCAAAATATGTGCTGTCTCTGCTGTTTGTGAAAGCTCAGAGGGAAACAACCGCTGTCTCTCTCTTTCCTTTTCACAGTTTTTCTGCTTTTGATGACATATTCCTTTGCTTCCCTTCACAGCGCCTGCTTGGAGAATAATGAGGGTGTGTGCTGCATTAACTTATGTAATGGCAAGCGGGAGGAGGGGTTGGGATGGTGAGGCAGTGTAGGGGGGTTGGGGTGGGAGGGTGGGGGGGTGATGAGCTCATGCTGGTGCACTGCAGCTCTCGCATACAGGCTCTGCACCTTGTGGCCGCCGCGCCACGTGCACACTCTTGCAAATGCACAGATGCATATGCAAAAGTCTCGGCTTTTTGTGCAATAAGCATTTTTGCACATATTGATTGATTCACGTGCAACTTTGAATGCGCATGCAGACACGGGCTAGTAAGAGACCAGCTCATGAGTGCCTGATTAGAAAACCATTTTGAATTCTGCAGCACAGTGTGAAGGCTGGCATGCAGGTCCTCCTATTTTTATAGTTTGTCTCTCTCGGTGCTTTGCATTGAATAGGAATTAGTCTGCACACTGTCCTTCACCTGCTTTGCTGAGGTTGGTAAATGCTACGAATCCCTCCAGAATAATTTTTCATAACAAAGTAGACCCTTATTATTGAGTGTGTTTTGATTCATAGCAAAAAATTAGAGAAGTGGGCTGGGGTAAAGGAGAGTGGTCCCTGCAGGCTCTCAACTCTTATTAGCCTGTAATGAATACATGGAAGGTAAATACATGGAAATTATAATGCTCTTGCCAGTAAATTTAGAACATAATTTTTGTGACATCAGATTTGTGATGCTAATTTTATAAACAAATTGATCATTTGTTGTACAACTTAAAAACTAAACATCATCGGTCTAATCTTTGGTTGTTTTTAAGGTGCATTTCCCATCAGTTAATATCTGAGCATTGACTGATTTGTTTTGCAAGTATTGTGTGGTGTGAAATTAGAGGATGTGCCTGCGTGAAGGAAATAACCATGCTGTCAAGAGGGCTGGGGCTGGTAAACAGTCATTAACGTTAAATGTTTATCCTGATTGGACTAATTGCTTCGGGCTGTGAGTGTAAATGCAGGTCCTTGCTTTTTGCACATGCATAAACATCTACTCCAGTCACCCGCAACATTAAAATGGTTAACTGGTTTTAATGCATTGGCAGATCAGTGTATATCTGTGGCCTGTTTTGCAAGGGATCAGTCTGAATCATCAGAAATGTGATTATAAACATATTTTGTGGTTTCACATCATGTCTATGGCTTCGTTGATTGATAAATAAATTGATTGATAAATTAAAACTGATAAATATATTCACTGATTTGCCACAATATTGACACCAGTTCACTGTATGAATGTTGTGGCTGACGGGGTATATATTTTCTAATGGTATGGACAATGCGTTTTTTTTCTGTCTGTTTTTTCTGTCTTTGCTGTTGCCTTGACAACCGGCCACAGAGATCTGTGCACGTGAATGCATTTGGGATAAATCCTGGTATCAGTCTACGAGGCACAGTGCACAGAGACACAGCTAATGCTAACACTCACTTTCTCAGGTTTCCAAGGCTGTTATTTATCTATCTCACTATGGAAGATTAATCAGTAGTGCGCACAACTGAATTGTTGGATTATTGATACATTTTCATTATTGCTACTAACTATGATAGTATAGTCAGAAAAGATGCTTTCAAACCTCTGTGAGTGTCACAACTTACTTATTAAGTCTGGTAGTTGCCTTTCAGTATAATCAATTCATTATAGTTCTACTTTACATCACCTTAATTCCTGCCCCCCTCGTGATGGAGACATGTGAGAGGCTTTCCATCAGTAACATATCCCTAAACCCTACATCAGTCCTAGTGCAGCATGGACTGTACACCACTGCCATCTGTTGGTAGAGTGCCTTCAGGACAGCCTCAAGGTCTGAGAAAGTCCCCTGTGAACATTTGATAGAGGTCTTATATTAAGTTCCTTGTTTTTTCATGAAGAAAAAAAAAAAGAAAATCTATGCATCAAAGCCTGGTAATGCCCAAATCATGTGGTTGGTCAGCTGTGTGTCATGGGTGATATCTTAAGTCACATAAATGAGAAGACGTGAATTTTGCTCAGATCCAATTGGTGTAGAGCAAAGATAAATTAAGGCAGATGGGGGATCTTGCCTGGTTCCCCACAGAGGCTTGTAGTTTTGAAGTCTGTTATATATAACACCTTTACCTGGGAGCAAAAGTATTTTATTCACAAATCAGATTTTTGTCATACGCAAAATACATGGCGCAACAGAGAGGAAAAAGTGGCTGGTTCAGAGGGAACCACACCATCATTTGTATATGATTGTTTCTGTGAATTGATTTATTTACTTGTTTATTTTATATTGTAAAATGCCGTGTTTTAGTCTGCTATGGCCAACTGGTCAGAACTGGCCTGGACAGGACGCAAAACAGGAAACGCGACACGGGAGAGGTCGCGGCTGTGCAGATACTATGTTGGTTCTCTCAGTGTTGAATCCCACACAGAGGTCTCTCACTCTCTCTCTCTTTCTCTCTCGCTCTCTCTCTCCCTTCACCTATTCACGATTGTCCTGTGATACTAACAACATAACCTAATATGAATTGTCATGTCATTGTGTTATTTCTCATTCAGATGATGCAGTTATTTAACTACATTGGGGTCTGGATGTCTGAGGCTGTGTTCTAGCTGAGAGCTCAGATTTCCCCTTGAGCACTGTCATGTGTCCTAAAGAGGGAAAAAAACAAAACAAAACGGCAATCTGTGACCTTGCAGAGCTGCAATATTGCAGGCTCTGGTAGTGTCCCCATTGAACTACAGGCATCAACCACCAGCAGCTGAATAAATGACCACAGAGTAGCATGGAGGCGAGAGAATGGTTAAAGGGGAAGCGAGTGAGCGAGAGGGAGTGATGTATGAAAAAGAGATGTAGAGGGGGGGAAAGGCCATGAGGGACACGGCTGAATGAGGTAGGGGGAGGGGGCTCTGTAAGAGGAGAACCTCCTCCTTTCATTGACGTTTATGGGGAATGTGCTGATTAGTGAAGAGTTAATCAGATAGATGGAGGTTCCCCATTCGCCTGTAACTGGCAGGAACACTTTGACATCAGAGCACTGATCTTGTCGCATGCTGTGCAGGGGACAACCTGAGGTAGGTGGGTTCTCTCGTCTGGATGTGTACTGGACGTGTGAATGTGTCAGAGAGCTCGTGTAGGTTCTGTAACGGATACCATAGCAGGCGTTTGTATTGCCAGACACTGCAGGTGTTGAGCAGTAGCGTTGAAATTATTTGACAGTAGTGTATTCACCTACATTTTCTATTTATGTAACAATCGTTTGTCATTTTTAAAGCAAATTCTAACTTAAATGGTGTATTTTTTTCTGTTTTTCTGTAGTTTTATTTTGTTATAAATGAATTCTTTTTTTGTCACAAACATTAGTCTGTGTTTAAGGCCTATGTCACTGTCAGTGTCGCACAATCCTGTTCATTCGCAGAAGCCAAATTACCTGTGTAATCATTCAGATTCAGATGTGATCATGGTTTAATTGATGGTGACGCAAGAGTCCCAAGACACAGCTGTGTGATTGCTGCAAAAGGTGGACACACCAAATATTAAAGTTAAAGGTGGATACAAACAGTAGTGCATCACTTCGTCTGATATTTGGTGGGCTCAGAGCAAACATCTGCATGTTTCATGAACATAATGACATGAAATCATTCGGACATCACATACACATTCTGCTGTTAGAGGGACATCAGAGATGAAAATGTATATGTTTATTTAGTCTCCCATTTGGCGTCAAAATGCATCTTTATAAAGACGGACTGTATATTTAAACTCAGGCTCCCATTTCTACTCCCAGCGTTTTTGTGATTCACAGCACATTCCTGCCGACTGTCCTTCTCATGCCTGTAAACAGGACCTCTGGTGATCTGTTTGTTCATGAGGAGCTTTTGTGTTCACTCTCTCATTAGACCTGTTAACAAAACGAATGGCCTAGTGGACCATCATTAGAGCCTATTAGAGGCTTAGAGAGTGTGAGGCGGCATCTCCCTCATCAGTCATATTGTACGTGAGAGAATACAGAGATGCACTGTGCTGCATACAGGCGCTCTGTTTACATCACATGCATTCTTCTCTGTTCACCCCCATGTCATCTTTCTCTGGCACGTGTTTGCATAGCAAGTCACATGTCATCATGTCCCGGTGCACGACATTGGTTAGTTACATTTCGAGAGCCAGCAAAATAAAAAACAGAATTCCATTCTCAACAGCTTTTTATTACACAGAACTCCTCTGTGTTTCATCATTAAATGCAAAATAATGGCACAAACGGCGATCCAAGAGCCCCGCTCGATACAGTGTTAATAATTCTAGGTCTGTATCCGTATGGGAAACATTTGGAATATGGTCTCAGGGCTGCTATAAATGATGCAGAGGCGCAAGGATCTCCTGAAAGCTTTATACAGAGCAGATGTTTTAACAGGAGAGACAATGAAGTGAGCCGATAACGCTCACACTGGCTCAAATTGAGCTCCGGATTATTTGTACAAGAAAAAAAGGATCCCATCCTGTTATCTGTGTTGGTTTGAGGATGTTACGCTGTTGCTGAATCACCATGGCCCTTCCTCTGAAACTGCTCCTCCCAGCTGTCACAGCAGTATTTTTGTTGTATGTTCTATGGTTTACTAAAGGTTAAAGAGAAGCAGATGGACTTATGTACAGTATGTGACGGACTTGGCGAAACCCTCTGAAAGTCTGATTGGATATACAATAGACTGTTGAGCTTACTACCTCTGCAACTATTAACTACTATCCTGTTCCACATGGTTACCTACCCACGTTCTGCCAAGCCAATAAATCATGTGAGGAACTCCCAGAATTGAAATTGTAACTATTTCACTTCACTATAAAAGTGGTTTGAGGAAATTACCTCCACCAAATGGAAAAACATTCTCATCTGGCCTGTGTTGATCCACATGTCAGTCCCAGATTACCTCATGGGTGTGAGAATTACCCTCTGCTGACACAGCATCCTGTATTTTTTTTTATTGACACCTGCGGCTGTTAGGACTCTCAGCTGATTAAAATGACAGGATCTAGCCGCAACGCGGTCGATCAGAGGACGCTCCAAAAACCACCACGTTAAAACGCATCAGTCTTCTGACTCCATCTTCCACTTCTCAGGCAAATTGGTCCAATTTCAGAAAAAAAGGGAGGTAGAGAAACATCCACCCAAACCTCCGATATTTCCACATCCTGAAACGAGCCTGTTTATTTTGGAAATGAGAGAGCAGTGAAAAACCAAGCGTAAATTATGCATAAGTGATGAATAACAAGTATCAGTTTTCACACATATTAGACACATAAGAATTTTTTTTACACAGCTACAGTTTGTGATGCAAAGAACCAGCTGCATACAAGAGTCATTCTGTTATCCCGTGCTCTCACAGTGCTGGGACAGGGGCCTCTAATACGTTTCCGTGGGGTTACTGATCGATCGGCCCTGCAGCCTGCAGAGACCTGCTCTCAGTCAATAAAACTGTGGGTCTTATGCGGCACATATCAGACCTCCAAGGATACAGCCACTGTAGCAGATTCATCCCACATTTGTTCACAATCCCTCTGTAATTTGGCTTAATTCGTTTTTAAAATTCCACTGAACATATTTGTTGTGTTATTATCTTCGTAGGGATGTTCGATATTGGCTCTTTTACCAATATCCAATATACCGGTACCAGTATTGTCCAACTATTTATTTGCGATACTGATATCAACCGACACCGATATATGCTGGGTCCCTCCCAAAAAACTAAATCATTTCAAGTAAATAAACAAAGCAAAACAAAGGATCCCGGCAACTACACATCACATCTCTCATATTTTGACATTTTGAATTAGAGAAGTTGTTACTTAAAAAAGTACAAACCGATACCGATAATTTCCGATACTAACTTTTAATGCCAGTATCGGCCAATAATATCGGTAGGCCGACAATATCAGACATCTTAGTGATAATGTTGATGTGTGGTACAGGCTGATGGTGCTCCCTATATCTTGCCCCCCCCGGAGGACTTTACTGTCATTACTGAGTTCCAGTTTGTACTAGAAACCGTCAAATAAGCTTTGGTCTTGTGTGAGTTAAATGGCAGCCAAACAGCATTAGACATTGTCAGGTAGTTTGTCAATAGAGATGGTGAATGAATCCATATGCTCCTGTGTTGCTATCTTGTTATTTCCTCAGGTGGAGGTAGGGGAGGTATTCGGGGAAATGAAACAGTAAACATGGTGCTGTGTAACACGTCTCCAGAGCGTGGTTAGAATGAAATTGAGTCCTCGTGTCTCTTTCATTCTGTGAGGCCAGGCTTCATGTCCCACATCGCCCAGTCTGAACAGGGCAGATGTTGAAATAGAAGATCCGCTTACTTGCACCCACCAGGTGTTTGGGAAACGCGGTATGAATGGAACCTGCGCACTCAGGACATCTTGTTCCACTGGAACATGCCGATATGAATCCATTTCTCAGCACTCTCGTGACCTGCACAAAACGCTCCCTCAGCTTCCTTTTGACATTTTCAGGAAGGCAGCTTTATCTCTCTTCTTTTGTTCTGTGATTGACTACTTCCCACTCGTCCATTTTATTGGGGGGGAGATATATCCACCACCTCTTTGTATACTGTTCCTCATTTCTTTTGGGTCATTGTTTTCCTCCTATAACTCGTGAAGGCATCAACAAGCAGGACGGGATCATGAATTATTTCTTTTCCAGTTCTGCTCTCATTGTTTAGGTTCTTTCAACTGTGGCGTTCAATTAATATTTAAATACAGCTGATCAGGTTTGCATCACATGTAAGCTGAGCCTCTGTTTTTTGTTCCTTGGTGACTTGGTCCAGAGTGTGGTTGATGTGTTCTGCTTAGATGTGAGGTTTTATGAGGACCAATCGCTATTTCCTTTAACAAATGGGACCCCGATGGCGCAGTTTTACTTTGTTACTGACTTTAAATATTAGTAAAACAAAAAAATTGAAAAATGTTCCACTTGATGAACTGAATAGATTAAAATCGGTGTACATTGTATTGGCAAAATGCCAATATTGGCAATTTGGCAATATGTTGTTCATGCTCTATTCCTCTTTAGTCTTGATTTATTTTATTATAACTTTTTAGCATAAGTTTTTATTGTTCAAATTCGTGATAATAATAAAACTATATTTAAGAAATGTCAATATTTGTAGCTGCCCTAACCTTTCCACATTCGTATTTATGTCACTTGTTTTAGGCCCTTTTTAATAAAATAACATAATGTTTCCTCAGTGGTTCCATCACTGTCAACCTAACTAGGGCCATTAAAGATGTCTGCTGCTTTCACATGTAAGTGAAGCAGAAACTGAAAAAAAACAAACAAACAGAAATTCTTAATGATGCTGACCGGCTGTGACTGTGACCAGCTCGGGAGTTTGACGGTGGTCTGCGGGTTCTCGATGAGAAAACGACAAGTCAGATCTGGCAGCCCTGACATCTTGACACATCTCGTCTCCACAGGGTAGCCCTCTGTTGTTCAACGACTGCGTTTCTCCCGAATCAAATGCCGAAATAGCAAACACGAGAAAGGCTGCCTTTATACACAGTGCCAACACAAACAATGGCTTGTGCCAGTGTAGACAGCCGAGACGGGAGGCACTCCTCAGGGCTCAATAGCAGTACTGTTTCTGCTGTGGGCTTTGGATTCCATGGCTGTGCTGCTGGCTTTGCCAGTGAAGGGCAGCAAAGCACAGCATGAAACTGGAGCCCCGACTGTGGAGTCCAAGGCCGAAGGAAAGCAAAGCAAAGCAAATGTGCTGAAGCGATTAGACAGCTGTGTGTGGGGAGAGTGAGTCGTAGTGGTATGTAAGCCATCGCACTCGTCTGAGCATTGTAGGTAATGTTTTTTATCTGTTTTTATCTGTTTATTATCCTTATCTGGGCATCGCTGTAGTCTGTGATGCATTTATTGATGCCGAGTGCAGCGGCACTGCCAGGAATTTTGGGCCCCGTGACAAAAAGTGAAATTGGGCCCCATCCCATGCAGAGAGTATATATACTCTCCTACTTTTTGGGGCCTGTGTCAGTCAGGGGCCCTTGGAATCACCCTAACTTTCCCCCCCTGTACTGCGCCACTGGCTGAGTGACTGATCAATTCAAACCTCTCTGTGCATTTGACGCGTTTGTTTGTCTACTTATTTCTTCTAGTGTGAACTCTAACACGTTCACACTCATCTGCCATTGAGACCAGCGAGTTCATTGAGCGCTTGAGCAGCACAGTATGTTGAAGATCATCTACTGTTTATCTGATTGCTGTCGCCGTTGGCGATGAATGGAATCCGACTGGAGCAGCGGTCGTTATCGCCGTAGCCCTTCCAGTCACTCAGTTCAATGATGTCATTTAGCGTGTAGTTCCAAATTGATTGCGTTGCCAGGCGAGCAGACACGTCCACAAGCAAACGCACACACACACGCGTGCAACATTCATTGACTCACTCATTGGCTCACACATATAGTTATCATTGTCAAATTATATATATTGTTTCTTAATTTATCAATGTGTTAACACAGATTGATGGCTCTGGAAGTCACTTCTGGAATCAGGGTGGCAGATGATTGAAAATGGTTGGCTGATGTTATTCATACTGAAGATTTGATTAATTGATAGACTTTTATAGTGCTTTTAGAGGTAGCTTCTTTAGGAATTAAGTTAGGTATATATTTAAATAAATGGAAATCTGATGAAGACTGTTGAATTTTTAATTGTTTTTTGTATTTAAAAAATGAATTTACCACCAACACCACAAACAAATATGATTACTTATGGTAGACTATAGAGTTGGTAATGAAGGGGAGTGGTGTTAAAACATGCTAAACATGGTCTGAGCAGTGCCACATTTCCCTGACACATATAGTCCTGCATGTAATCCACAGGACTGTATCTGTGTGACTGGAGACAGGTGTGAGGCCGCCACTGCCTCAAATAGATTTTTTGCACCAGTCCCAACCAGAACAGTCTGGTCTGTTACATCCTGGTGCCTTTTGAATGACACAGCCAACCTCTGCCACGTCAAACACGTCTGACCTCAGTCATCCCAAATGACATCAGTGTCACATGTCTGTCCCCAAGGCCTGGTGTGTAAGGAAACATGCAGGCTTACTTCAAACCAGTGGGTGGCAGTGTCCCTTTGAAAGCACAGTGTAGACTGGGTCACATTCTTGTAGGGGCCTCTGACAAGTCTGTTTTGTCAGTTGTGCCATGCTCCCGTGACCATCGTGACGACCACAAGTATCTCTGCCCACTGTGGCCTTTTTCACATTTTATAGTCTGGGGCCCCTTTTGAGCACAAACCACTGAAGACGCTTTCTTAAGTGTGACCCTAACAATTTCACAGTGTGAAAAACACTGCACATGAGTCGTTCCATATAGGAGGAGATAATGAGATGAAATCAGCAGGGCATTTTTGGTGTTAGTTTGTATTTGTCCTCCTTGTTCTTTACGGTATTGCTCGTCTCTCACTCGCAGTGTGTGTCACCTCACATGTGTCTATTTTTAGCAGGGGAGAATTGGCTTTAGTGTTTTTTTTTTTTTGCTTGGGAGGGGCTATGGTGAAGGGCTTCAGAGAAAATATGGGATCTGGTGATGGAGTGAACTGAAAGGAAAATGTTGTAAACAAACAGGGCCCGCTTCTAATAATGGTAGCAGTACGCAATGTGACCTCTAGCTGTCTTTTATGGGGGGAGAGAGAGAGAAAGAGAAAGAGAGAAAGCATGCATGCAATCAAGAGAAGTATGCCTTTGAAGTTGTGTATTTGCAATGGTTCTGTGAAATGTATTGTTTATAGAAATGCATACATAGGAAGGAGTCCAGAATTGCATTGGCGAGCTGTGAAGCAAACGTTTGCCTGGTTTCCATCATAAGGGTGTTGTTTTATTTGTGCATTTTCTCTGCCTAGGAAAAGGGCAGAGATGCCTAGGATCAAGTCGCTAGATGCCCACATTCATATTTTTGGGCACTTTAGAGGCTCCACCCCACCTGACTTGCATATGTCTTTGGAATGCGAGAGGAAACCAGAGGCAAACCCACGCAGACACAGAAAGATCAAGCAGAATTTCCAGCCCGAGAAGACACTGGAACAAACCTGGATCTTTCGATATTAGTGCCAATCCAATACCTGAGTTTTGATGCAGATGCAAAGCTAAAATATATATCACCTTACATCATTATTACATTTTACAAATCATAAAATCACTCAGTTGTACAGCTATACAGTGACTTCCTGGCTGGCTGGCAATTTGTATTCCAACTTGAGCCATAAGCATACTCTATAAGGTGCAGTTATATTTTGTGTACACGTGAGAGGGCTATCAATCTTCTCCTCTGCGTCTTGAGGTGAAAGTAAATGACTGTAATTTCCAAAATGTTAAAATAAACAAGTCTGCAACCCTTGAGTCCAGACTGGCCGTTCGGGACCCATTTGATAGTTTTACTTTTCAGTCAGTTGAAAAACTATACTCGTTTTGGTCTTGATAGGATTTTTTTTTAAAGTTATGAACAAGAGAAAATAGAAAAGCCTCTCAGCCATCACTTGCCACCAATTAACTTTGATCACTCCATGCCATCCCACAGGCAACACATCTGCTCTAGCTTTGCTGTCAGGATGTGATGAGCAGAGGCAGCATATCCTTTAATTACTCTTATTTCAGCTCTATTTATACATCTACTGCCAGATCCTCTCTGCGCACAGAATCTGCGCACAGAAATGCTTTGTTCTTGAGAATTTCGAGGGAAAATGTGTTTCTCCTTTTTTTTTTCTTTTTTTTTAACTTCTTCCATATTCTGTGTTCACCGAGCAATCCGGGACCACTACATCTTGTTCAGTGTGCCGCTGTATCAAACTATGACATCAGCCCGCTCTAATTGTTTCCAGACCAGGCTAGGACTGAGTTTTTGTTTTTTTTTTGCTTTGCTTTGCTTTATTTTCCATTTCTTAGCCCAGGTCTCGGTTGCTCAGCATCCATCATAAGCAGATAATGAGAAACGGTGCATGATGTCATGTAGACAGAACACACGGCGCCAAAATCTTGTGACCGACTTTCCAGGAAGCTATCACTTTCCAACCCGTTGTTTCCTTTACTGTCTCTTCCTCTGCTCCGTCTGGTTTCACTCTCTTTGCAATCGGGAAAATTCAAGTTTTCCTGTTCTTCTGATCCTGTTCGGGTTTTATATTGTATGGGAATGCAACCGATAAAGACGCTTAACCGCAGACGCCTCTTTGGCCCCCGTCCCAAGCACGATGTATCTGGGTGTCTTTGCTGAAACAAAAAGGAAAAGGGAAAGAGGGAAGGGAGTGGGTTAAAGTAGGGGCTGAAATGCAGAGAAACCATATGTATTGAGTTGAAGAAATACCATTTTATGAGCAGAGAGTGGGCCTCAGCTTGGAATTCTCAATGACATCATTCTGGAGCTGGGTGCTGTGCAGCCAGGACTGAGGAGATGGAGTGGGCCTTCACTCAGCTGAGATGACTCCAGCGGATTGTAACTCTAGAGGAGGAATAGCGAGACTCTGAGGCAGAGATAATTACAGTCTTCTTCGGAATCTTTCAATTTGCGAGAACTTTTGCCGCTCAGCTTTACCTGGAATTCATCTCATTTTATCATATCTCATACAGAAACAATCTTATGGCTCTATAAGCATCACGTGCTTATCTTCCAAATGAAACCAGGATATTACTTCATATCTCACTCTCAAACAAATACACACAACAGAAAAACAAAATAACAAGGCCGACACCAGGCATAATAAAATCTAACAGAATAATGAGGGTGACATTTTTATTAAAAGCTGGCTTTTGTTTCCATTCCTGTTTTGGTTTGTTTTGCTAACTGGCACTCATAAACACATGGATGTGAGGAAGAGTGGAGTGAAGTTGCGTGATAGTTGTAGCTCTGTAAACCAAGTCAAGTGTCTGCAGCTCCACAGTGCAGGAGCAGCTGTAGTCGCCAGAGTACAGGGCCAAGGTCTCCAACTGAAATAGATCAGTGGGGCCGGTCGCTGTCTGTCTGACTGTCTGTCATGTCTGAGTCGCACATGCCAAGTAAGTCTGCGCATATCCCCTCCTCTGATTCATGACCCATGACACATGTTAAGATGCTGTACGTAAAATTTGGCCATCAAGTAGCTCTCTCTCCTGCTTCGCCCCCCCCACGCCCCCTTTTTTGTCTTTGTGATTCCAGTTGGAAGATGAAAACAGTCCAGAGAAGGTGATCATTTTAAGGGTTGAGGCCTGTAATTAGTGGACATCAACATCTCCCACAAGAGTGTGTGTGAGTGTGTGCGCGCATGTGTGTGTGTGTGTGGATGATTGGTGTCCCTGTAAACTGGCTCCATGTGGGAGCCATTCTCCTCTGTTTCCTGTGCCTGTTGTCATTAGACAGAAAATACCTTTGACTTGGGGGCAGTTTGCCCCAACCCCCTTCTCTCAGGGGGGTGATTAGTCTTTGGCCTGTCGGAACAACGCCGTGAACTCCTGAGACAATTAAGGCACAGTCAAAGCAGTTGGGAAGTAGGAAGGATGCAAGATCGGGTTGGGACGGTATATGTTCAGGTATTTTAACGTTGTCTATGGAATGAAGCAAGGCCCGGTTTGCAAGAGGATGCAAATGAGAGGGCAGGAGGAGAACAGCTTCTACTGATGTTCTGCAGCAGAGAGGCACAGAAACCTCTCTGGTTCTTTTCGTAGAGCCCATCCTGACAGCCGCTCCTCAGCCCTGACAGGCTCTATTATTAGAGGTGCTCCCTCGTACTTGCCATCGCTACCCGCTAAGTGGCTCTTCCTCTGTGTAAAAAAACACAAGGTACCTGTGACGTTCTACCTCTCCCCAAACCCGTGCTTCTTCCAGCACTTTCTGTCCTTCACGCCTCGAGTCTCCTCGCACTCTGCCCCTTTTACTCGTTTCTTTATTACACCTCTCTCCTATGTTGTTATCTCCCTCTGTGTGCCGCAGTGGATCAGACTGTCAATCTCTGCTCTCTCCTCGCTCTCTTCTCAGAGCTTTTTCATCCTCCTCTCATTCAGCCCTCCATCCCAGATGTTTTCACATGCTTCGAAAAATAGGAGTTTACTCTTCTATGTCCCCGACTCTGGAGTCACTTTCTGCCCCCCCCCCCCCCGAATGGATAATGCAGTCCAGGAGGTATTACGTCCCCCTACTTTTTTCCTTTCTACACAGCCACAGAGCCAAAACTCTCTCACACCCTCTCCCCTGCACCCTGCCCCCCTCCATACTGCTCAGGGCCTGGCAGAAACCCACACTCCCGTCTCCCAGCCTCCGCCCCCCCACATACTCCTACTACCCCGGCACACCGAGGACAGAGGGGAAGAAAGAGAAAAAGAAAGAGCTCCACTTAACTGTCAGACGGCCACTTAGTGACTATGCACGCCTGCCCTCCGTAGAAAGCTGCTCCCACCAGGCAAAGAAATGGGGGCGCCTGCGAGGAGCAGACAGCTACAGGCTTCGAGACACGGCGGTTGTGCGATCTTTGCGTCTATCAGAGAAATGTTTTAGGCAGTAATGGGGACGGGCGAGTGGGAAGACTAATGTTTGGAGCACATCACTGTGAGTGAGTGCCGGCCAGCATGTGGTGTTTGCAGTGTAATTCAGAGAAGACCCAGTCTCTGCTGGAGCTGGAGCTGAATGGCTGGTAAGAACAACAGGAGAGTGTACATTTTAAGTGTGTGTGTGTGTGTTTTTTTATTGTTTGTGTGACTGCGAGCTTATGTGTGCATACATGCATGCGTGTGCGTTTTGCCATTGGATGAGGTTACACCAGGCTCCAGGAGCTCACAAGTCTTTGTTTCGTAAACAGCTGAGAGACAGTATATGGGTGTTTTGTTTTTTTTTTGGTTTTTAAATGAGCTTGGCTTACACATATGAAATGACTGTGTCATACAATCCATACAATCGGAAGACGATGACAGGATTAGTGTGAGGCTCCAAGTGACTGCACAGAGATCATGAAAAGTTAAAGTGGGCGCTGCCATTTCTGTTACAGCTCAGCTACAGTGGAAAACAGCTCATGTCCCCTCTGAGTCACTGTACGTGTGTTACTGTACAGAATCCATCTGTGAGTTGGACCCCCCCGCTTGGTTGAAGGGCATTCCTGTGGTGTTTTGTGGCCCTCCGCTTACTGGCTGTGACTGTGTGGCTTTTCATGGCTGGATATTCAAAGCCAGGTGCTTACTGTACTGTGAAGTAAAGTCTGATCATTCATTATTGAGAGTAAATAACAGTGGCTCTGTTGTTGTTGTGGGTGAGTCTTGACAGGCGGCAGTCAGAGTCTGATTCACCCAGAATGAGGCCTGGCAGTGTGTAAAGGAGTAGTATTGATTTCTGATTACTGCAAGCAACAACTGTGTGGATGGCATCAACAAAACATCAGTCGAATCCTCGTATTAAAGCGCGCTTCATTTGCAGCTTGCGAGTGAAGAGCAAGTGAGGATCTGAAAATCAGTGCAACTTAAAATCAGTTTGTGCTAAAAAAAAACCCCTGCAGATTTAATCTGTCAATGTTTAATGTGAGATTGTTTAATAAGCTCAGATAATACTGTCGTGCTTGAACATTAGTTTTGTATTTAAACTGTAATAATCAGGGCAAAGTTCGGAGCCGCTATGTGCATGCTGTTAACAAAGATACATTGAAGTAGTGTTGGCGTTGGTGTCGGCTGCGTGGCTTTACTTTATTCACAGATGTGTCTCTGGCCAGTTCCAAATCGATGCCAGATGACAGTTTTTGATATGATTTGATGACACTTAAGACCTGCATCTCGCAGACTGAGCTAAACGACTTCCAGTAGTTGCTGTGACTCAACCATGGGTCTTGAGAGGCCATTTGAGTGTACATGCTGTCTGCTGCAAACCCTCAGGGGTGACTCTGACTGTCTGCTGGTCAGTGTTGCTTTCCAGTTTACAGCTGTGTCAAACAGTCAATCCCCCAACCTGCTCCTCCCTGTCTTTTTATAGCTCTCAGAAAATAATCCATTCGTTTTTGTCATTGGTGCTGAAGCGGCCGATGTATCTATGATTACTGGCTGGTTTACCTTTAAACGTTGGACATCATTAACTTGTTACTGTGTGGTCTCCTAACCTTTTACCTGAAAAACTGTTTTTTTTTTTTGTTCTTCTCCTCACATCTGTGTTGTAAAGGCTGGTGAACACATCTGTATTTATGAGCTCTCTGAGTGAGGGCGCAGACATCTGCTTTTGTTGTGTTTGGAGCACATGCTGTCAGTGCACTGCATGTGGGGTGAGAACAGTAATCCAGGAAGTTTGGTTTAATTAGAAAGGCCCTGTTCGTGGCTACGTTTACGTGTACCTATAGTAATAAAGTTATGGCAGGTAATCCAGCAACGCATTTTAAAGACGTTGCGTACGTTTATTTAGCAAGGAAATAATTAGACATAGGTAGTTGGGAGTTAAACTCCTCTATTAATCAAATTTTATTTGCATAGCCCATATTCACAAATTACAATTTGCCTCATTTACTGTGAACAAAAGTAATGTTCATAGAGCAGATCTGACTACAGAGTCCCTCACATTCAACAGTGTCAATACAAGAGAGTACAATGTATTTTTCCAGTACTGTCACTTTCAAACGTACCACATGAGGTGACCTCACTGTCTTGTAATCTTGTTTACACAAAAGAGACACTGATTCAATCACAGTGTTAAGTTGTTGGCTTGCAAATAAATTGAACCCTCGTAAATCTAGCATTCATTTTATTACACTCCATCGTTCAGTCTGAGAAAAGGTGAGTTAATTTTATGGCCACACAAATGTTAACATAATTATATGTTTTTTTTCTCTAATTTATGGATGAACTGTGTCTTCAACTTAAAATTCCCATTAAAAAAACCCACAGACATGTTAAACCGTGTTGTGGAAGTTCTCTGTCTGCTCCGTGCCTTCGTTCGGGAGTCACGTCACTTCCACACTGCGGCGTTCCCCTCCTCCGTAACTCCAGCCTGCACTTCATTAGCCATGTTCTATTCCCTGTAGATGTGACTCCTCTTTTCCGGGATGGTGGAATGTTTCTCCCTCAGGTCTGACTGATGGAATGGGTTGAGGCCTGGACAGGGGCCTGGGCCTGTTTGTTCAGGATATGTTGAGAGGGAAGGAGGGGAGGAAAGGGAGATGGTCAAACCCCCTCACCCCACCCCACAAATCCCTGGGTCTCATGGCTGAAAATCACTGCCAGCTGAGCTGAGCTTATCCATGCCTACATGTTCTTTCTCCTGCTGGAGAAAGAACCAGACCGGGGGATGGACACCCCTGTGTAGCCAGAGCTAATAGAGTGAGATCACGTTTCTCTAGCGGTTCTCTTAGTAGCGGGAACTGGTCCGTGGACAACCTTATCCTTTACCTCCAACAACATGTTGATATAAATGATAACATGACTCAGAGTTCTGTCGGAGCCATGCCATAAAGTCATGTGACTTCCTGCCCTGCCGTAGTTCCCTCCCTTTTTTCTCCCTTCAAAATCCAAACGCTCCAAATACTACTTTCTCTTCCCAATGCTCCTTTTTTCTGTCTCCTTTTTTTTTGGATGTGTCTGGTTGAGAGAGTAAACAACATGTGGGGGGGACCATAGCAGCAGTTAAAGCAGCTAGTTTGTTGCGTTTTGAGTTCCTCAGTTCGCATTCTCATACTTGTATTGTCATATGGCATGAATTGAGATTTTCATTTAGTTTGGTTTGTAAATAATGACAAGAATTTTAGTCAAACAACTAGAATGCTATTGCCCACAATCATAAAATAGAAAACAAATTAACATGACATAATAAACTAAGAGTTGCTCCGTGAGGAACACACAGAACCGATTTCACATTAAAGGTCAAAACAAAAACGTTGCTAAACTGTATAATACAAATGATATATATTTGGATATATATCCTCCACAATTCTCATTTTTATATTTATATTTTATATTCATTCAAGTGTGTTACATGTTTTCACTTACCCTGTCTCTTAAATGTGGCCCTTTACTAGAAATATGACTCATAGTTTATTTTTCAGTTTTATTTCCAGTGTGTTGTGCAAAGTATTATGATGAACCAGGCGTTCTCTTTTGTCTTGTTGCATGTATAAACTTTCCCTGTGGTCCCCACCTTGGCCGTCTCTTCCCTAACACAGGGGCCACTTAATGTGATTCTCAAGAATACAAAATTTAGTGGATTTTTTTTTTAACCAGTGGGAATCTGACATAATATTTTCTTGTTGTTGTCCTGACAATAATTGATGGTAATTTGACAGCAAATTAGGCAAACATGTTTTAGTATTTCAGTGTTTGGTTAAAAAAACAGCAGATGACAATTGTCTATAATGCGAAGTAGCACTTGGTTCATATTTACTTTATAACACAAAAATATTGTTAGTGAATTAGATTCAGATTTACAAAATGAATTGTTGTTGCATTGTATGCATTGTTGGAGATTGAGGCAGGCCATGTGTACATGTGTGGTATATTTACAAGGCTTTTAGTATTCAGAGAACCTTGAGCAAACATCTTCTGTAAATCAGTAAGTCTGTAATCAAATATGAACTTTCAAATATGTTAATTCCCCCATTTTTCACTCAGCCATGTTTGCTGTTAGCTGGCAAACTGTTGTCACCGAATGTGAATCGGAGGCTGTCTAATGAAGGAAGTGGATTGTATACAATGCATGGGTGTGTCGAGTCACAGTTCAAACACATTGGGCTGCCAGCGTACAGTGGAGGAGGCACTGCAGAAGACGGCACCACATACACCTACGCGTATACTCAGCTTTTTCTAAGGGACTGCTAAAGTTTTGTTTGCTTTGTCGTTCTGCTGTAAGCCGGACTTTGTCACATGTATTGGAGCAATGTGTCGTCTCTCTGGCAAACATGATGCAACTCCTTTTGCTCACTGATTGGCTCATAATGTGGCGTAAACGTTAGTTTCCCGGAGGAGCCTGTGTACTCTGGACCTCCCTCGGCTGAAAGAATGGTGGACAAGATATGGAGGAAGAGTTGGCAGTTTATAGAAAGTAGACGGTCTTTTCGCAGTAAGCAGTCCACTTGTAAAACGGCAGAGGGTAAGAGTGAGTGAGTAAACTTTTGTTGTATTGGTTTTACATTAATCGTGACAGAGGTGATGTTTAATATCTGGATTGTGTTTACGTGGCATTTGTGTTTTCTGCATTTGCATTTTCAGAGATACCAGCATTTGGCAGCTTCACTTATTTACAGTCTGCGCTTCACTTTTTTTCATAATGCCATATATTTGTGTCTCGCTCACTGGCTTGTAGTAGTCCTTTTACAAAAGTAAGTATAGGCCATAAGCTTTAGTGTGAAGTTAAGATCATTTTCCTTGTGACATTTCATATGATGGATGATATGAGAGAGGCAACTACAATTCAGCGGATAACACTTGAATCGTATTCTCAAAATTTTAAATTTTCTTTTCAATTAAAAAAAAAAAAATTAATAATTAATAAAATCCTAACCATCCTAACCATTTGCTTTTCTCACTGCAGTGTGGAAGGGGATGGACGGTCCAGTGAGAGTGGCCCTTCCCTGGATGGGGGAGCCGGCTATGGCCATGGTCCGGTGACTCACGGCTCCGCCATCAGCCCAGACCGATTTGACAGTCCACTTTACGGCCACGGGGTCCAGCCTGGACCTCAAAGGCCCCGTCGGCCCAAGCTCCAGCACTCACAGTCCATCCTCCGCAAGCAGGCTGAGGAAGAGGCCATCAAGCGGTCTCGCTCACTCTCTGAGAGCTATGAGCTCTCCGCTGACCTCCAGGACAAACAGGTATTCAGAGTAGCCTTGCTAAATAATTATCACTAATATCCAGGAGGATGACTTTACACAACATCTGCGCAACATCTACACATATTCCACCTACGCATTTGTTTAAATTCACTTTGTCTTTTCTGTAGGTGGAGATGCTGGAGCGCAAATATGGTGGACGATTCATAACTCGGCATGCAGCCCGCACCATCCAGACAGCGTTCCGCCAGTATCAGATGAACAAGAACTTTGAACGTCTCAGGAGCTCCATGTCTGAGAACCGCATGTCCAGGCGTATTGTTCTGTCCAACATGAGGATGCAGCTGTCTTTTGAGGGCCCTGAGAAAGTGCACAGCTCCTACTTTGAAGGGAGGCAGGTGTCCATGACGGAGGATGGCACCCCTCTGTCCATGGTGCAGTCTGAATGCGGGGATACCGAGGGTCACCAACAAGTGAATATGGCATCTCACCCACCTCCACAGAGCGACCTGACAGATGCCATCACAGAGCTAGAGGACGCCTTTTCCAGGCAGGTCAAGTCTCTGGCGGAGTCAATAGACGATGCACTGAACTGCCGCAGCCTTCAGGGCGACGAGGGCCCTGACCCAGAGGCAATCGGCTGCTCCGACATGGAGAGGCAAGTGCCCTATCAGGTGAAGTCACACCGCAGGGCGGGCGGACGCGTGCACGATCAAACAATGGCATCATACAGCGACGTTACTCTGTTCATTGATGAGGAGGACATGTCTCCGTCTATTGCTCTGTCCAGGTCAGGGGACCAACCTTCTAGCACAGAATCGGACTTGCGGTTGCGCTCGGTGAACTCCCAAGATTACTGGCCTATTGACCCCAAAGATGAGGGTCGTGACACTGACACAAGCTGCCGCAGCACTCCCTCTCTGGAGTGCCAAGAGCAGCGTCTTAGAATGGACCATCTTCCCTTGTTGACAATTGAACCTCCTAGTGACAGCTCTGTAGAGCTCAGCGACCGCTCAGACCGAGGCTCTGTCAAACGGCCGCCAGTGTATGAACCGCACGGCCACATCGTCACATCATCCCAGGCGAGCCCCAAGCACATTTCCCACGGGCCCCCACCACGAGCACCATCTCGTGACGACGACATACCTCTGCGCCACCGCCACCGCCAGCTGGAGAGCCATCTCGCCATTAATGGTTCAGCTAACAGACAGAGCAAGTCGGAGTCTGACTTCTCCGACGGGGACAACGACAGCATCAACAGCACATCCAATTCCAATGACACCATAAACTGCAGCTCCGAGTCCTCGTCGAGAGACAGCCTGCGAGAGCAGGCGCTCAGCAAACAGACGTATCATAAGGAGACCCGCAACAGCTGGGACTCGCCCATTTTCAGCAACGATGTTATTCGCAAAAGACACTACCGCATCGGCCTGAATCTCTTCAACAAGTAGGTACTAGGCTCCAGTGGAGCAGGTGCTTGACTAATGCGTTTGGAATGATTAACGTGCCAGTGAGTGGACAAGATGTTTGACGAGCCCCTTAAAAACTTTCACTCGCTCGATGGTATTTTATGATTATAAACTGTAATTATTTTCATTCTTATCAAATCTAAATGTCTATCCAAATGCATTTGGTATTTGGATAGACATTTGCAATTGGAGGAAATCTAAAACATATGTGACTACAGTTTTGATTTTGATTTTAAAAATTTTGGCAGAATCTTTCCTGACATAGCAAATGTCAGAGATGGGACATGAAAATCTCGCTAAGTTTGGCACACAGAAGCTCGGTTATTTATTTGCCATTTTTCTGATACCTCATGAAATGTACCTGACTGAAATGTAATGACATAACCGTCTGTCTGCGTTGGATATTTCAGGAAGCCAGAAAAAGGCATCCAGTACCTGACTGAGAGGGGATTCATCCCAGACACACCGGTCGGTGTGGCTCACTTCCTGCTGCAGAGGAAGGGGCTTAGCAGGCAGATGATTGGAGAATTCCTTGGCAATCGACAGAAACAATTCAACAGAGACGTCTTGGAGTAAGTGTGTGGGGTTTTTTTCTGCCTGAATTCGTACCTAAACTTCACAATTACTAAATAAACATGACATGAAGAAATATCAAAATTATTCAAATGGAAATTAAATCAATATTCTGCAGTTCAGGATTCTTGTCCACATGTAAATTCCGAAACAAAAACAGTATTTACCACAGAGATAGACAGTAGTGTGGACCAAAACCTCAGGGCCCTCGCTTTAAAGAATTTAATAAAAGGAAAAGACAAATCTTTTATAATAACCTCTTTTTATAAACACTGAGATAGAATCTCTGTAAGAAACAAGTGTATTACCAAACACACTGTTATATGATTTATGTTTTCAATCTCTCTCTCTCTCTCTCTCTCTCTCGGTCTGTCTCCTTGTGCACCAGCTGTGTGGTAGATGAAATGGATTTCCAGGGCATGGAGCTGGACGAGGCCCTCCGGAAATTTCAGAATCACATTCGCGTTCAGGGTGAGGCTCAGAAAGTGGAGCGGCTCATTGAAGCTTTCAGGTAAAGTTGCTCATTAACATGTGACATTTAACACACGGGATATAGAATAGTACAGACCGACACACAGGGATGAAGAAATTTCAGCTGCTATTGCCGGTGTTCCTCTTATTGTATTGTGTACATATTTACCGGTGCATAAAAAGAACCAGTTCTAGCGTCACTTCTGCTTTCTACAGTCAACGTTCAAAACATTTCCCCTCTGTGGGCACACACTTGTGTGTGTTTTGTAATCTAAGTCGAAATGGGTGACATTTCTCTCCCCTCACGTGTCTCCAGCCAGCGCTACTGCATCTGTAATCCCACCGTTGTGCGACAGTTCAGGAACCCGGACACCATTTTTATCCTGGCCTTTGCCATCATCCTCCTCAACACTGACATGTACAGCCCCAATGTCAAACCCGAGAGGAAGATGAAGCTGGAGGACTTTATCAAAAATTTAAGAGGTGATAAAACCAACAAGACCAACATCAAACACTGTCCTTGACTGAATATATTGCATATTTACATACATTTAAAAATGTGCTACTTGTCACTCCCGAGGCATATCAGTCATTTTTTGGAAATCTGCAGTCAAATGAATAGCCTTATCTGTTTCTCCTCCTTCTTCATTTAAAATCATTTAAAATGAATTGGTTCACGGACACACCAGGTGCAGTTCAATGATTAACTCATTTATGATGGCAAACCCATTAACGCATCTGCTTAATCTGTCCAGGTGTGGACGATGGGGAGGATATACCCAGGGAAACGTTAGTTGGCATCTATGAGAGGATCCGAAAGCGAGAGCTCAAGACCAATGAGGACCATGTCTCACAGGTGCAGAAGGTGGAGAAGCTCATCGTGGGAAAGAAACCAGTGAGTAATGTTTTCACCGGTTCTATAAAATTCATTCAGTTTGAGTCAGAGTTTTTCATTTTCATCACAAAGGATGATACAGTATGATTTATACCAATTCTGTATCATCATTATTCTATATCCTTACTGATTGTCCAGTTATTAGTCAGGTTATCAACCAAGATGAAATTATTAGATATTGACAGTCAAAGTTTAAGGCCACTTTGACCTCACCTTCCAAACGTCCAAACCTGTGTTTGCTAAAATAAGATGTTTATGCCCCAATTATGGGATTTCACCCACCTGTCTAAAAGGATTCAGGTATGAGGAGATATTTTGTGTCTGAAAATTCAAAGGTCAAATTCGATGTGAAATGATAAAAATATGTTGAAATCAAACTGTGACCATGTTCCGCATTTGGTAAGATGTGGGACCGCTAACACCTATTTTGGTAATCATCCTTTAAACAGTGGTGATTACACAGACATTGTGCAATTTAGTTGAACGTGTCTGTGAAGTATCAGTTTTTTGCAGCAACATCTATATTTGCACCATTGTCTGTGTCACCCGGGCTACAGCTTTCTGTCCTATCGGAATCTGTTTTAATTGGCCAAGCATGTGAACAAATGCAAGCAATCAAATAAAGTTTATAAATCCCTCAAACCAACTTCACAGTGTAGGTGCTGTATATAATGGGTCTGAAAAATGATGGCTGTGATTTAGTTAGTAGAGGCATACAAATGTGCAGTGGTAATTCCAGGTTTGAGTATTCAAAGCAGAGCGGAGCTATAATCAGATTCAGTTCTGACTGTGCCCCAGCCCCCTCAGGAATGGGCAAAGGGCCTTCCTGCATTATTCTGCAGGTAATGATGTGTCTTTCATGTGTGAAGGTTAAAAGTGTGATTTGCCTATGCAGCCTCAGGGAGAGGCTCGCCTTGCTCTGAGGACTTTGTTTTAAGTCAGCTGGAATCACTTCTCCTCTGCCAGTAACAATTGAATGTATTGAAAACTCATCGCCATTTAGCTGCAGCGTTTAAAACCCCGGGAGGACGCTCGATTAAAACACTTTAACATGAGAACCACATCGGACTTCCTTCCACTTTGCAATCTTTCCAAGGTTTTTGTTCCAACATGATTAAAGACTGCCCCCTGTTCTTCAGCGAAGGAGGACCACCTCCATATATGCCACCATCATACCATATGAAGTCCTGAGGTGCATGTGTCTTATTGGCCACATAAAGAGGGTGTGCAGTCTGCAAGAAAATGCTATTGTGGGCTTATGAATAAGCAAGATTAAACGTTGTCATGTTATCAGAGGCAATGGTGCAAATAATCCGAATATAACAGGTGCATATAACAATATCCTTGTCTCCTGTTTTTAGATTGGATCGCTCCATCATGGCCTGGGATGTGTAAGTAGACTAAATATCAATAAATCATATTCAGCAGGTGGATATCACTGTGGGGTACATTCCACGCCGATGCCTCACTTATATAATATATACTGTGTATTTCCTTTTTGGGTGAAGATAAGAATCTTTGATGTGGTAAACCTCATTATTAATAGTTGCTTTCTTACCCATTAATATGTGTCACCTCAGAGTTCCCTTTAATTATTTAACCGTCTACATGAATGTGTACGTAACCACAGCAAACTTTTTTTTCTTATCTAATCCATTTTCTTATATAATTTTTTTTTTCTTATATAGTGGTTATTACCTTACCTTACATAGGCCCTGAATAACCACAGGTATTTTATTTAAAACAGATGCGCACTACAGTTTCCAGCAGGTACTCAGTCAGAAGTAAATGACGCATTAGGACTATTTTTAGTTGAGGGTGCGTTGGTGCGTTAATGGATCATTTACAGCTGCATGACAAAGTATGTGGGATCAACTCATAATAAACAAAGGTAGCCTTGTGTATGCTAATAGAAAAAAACAAGACACCCTGGGCAAAAAACTGTGGAGGCATGTATGCACAGGCTATAATCATATGCAGAAAAGGGAGGGGAAGGCCATTTCACAGCTTTATTACTACATAAATAAAGGTCTTTATGCCTTTTTCACAATTTACTTAGCAAAAGTGCTGCTGCAATTTTCATCAGCTGAAGACGCAGGGGAGTCTGTGCATTTCAACAGTCCACAGCAGAAAAGATGAAATCAGCGATTGTTTTCTCAAATGAAACCATGTGCTGGACTTTGCCTAATATTGTATGATGGTAAAAAAAAGACATAATTGAATTGCTTATTTAATGCAATAAAGGCATTTCTTAGACTTTTAGCAAAAGCTTTGGCATAAGCCGATGAGTGGCCCTGGGTTGCGAGCTACAGTTTCATCGACATCAAGAGAACCACAAAAAAGAATTTCCATATCACCTTGTGGACTTGGGCCATAATGATCTCTGAAGTGTTGGTATCTGTGCCTTGCAGGTTCTGTCACTGCCCCATCGCCGGCTGGTGTGTTACTGTCGCCTGTTTGAAGTGCCAGATCCCAACAAGCTTCAAAAGCTGGGCCTGCATCAGCGGGAGATCTTCCTGTTCAACGACCTCCTCGTGGTAAAGGGCCTCTCCTCTCCTCTCCTCTCCTCTCCTCTCCTCTCCTCTCCTCTCCTCTCCTCTCCTCTCCTCTCCTCTCCTCTCCTCTCCTCTCCTCTCCTCTCCCTCTTTTGACCAACCTTTGTCCGCATGATTTCAGGTAACTAAGATTTTCCAGAAGAAGAAGAACTCGGTGACGTACAGCTTCAGACAGTCGTTCTCTCTGTACGGGATGCAAGTCATGCTGTTTGAAAATCAGTGTAAGTGGCCGGGGTGGGCAGGGGCATTCTCCTTCATTTGTTCATTCATCATCTGCAACATGTTAGCAGACACAGTGTTTACTTCAGGGAGTTCTGTCAGAAATCGGAAGTAAGAGCGATGAGCTGTGACTAGTGTGTATTTACACACTAAACTTCAGAAATATTCATTCAATGTATTGATGAATCAATGGCCAGAGTGTAAAATACTCTCTCTCTCTCTCTCGCTCTCTCTCTCTCTCTCTCTTTCCCACAGATTACCCAAATGGAATCAGGCTTACATCAGCGATACCGGGCGCAGACATCAAAGTCCTCATCAACTTCAACGCACCCAATCCCCAGGACCGCAAAAAATTCACAGATGACCTCCGCGAGTCCATTGCAGAGGTCCAGGAAATGGAGAAATACAGAATAGAGTGTGAGTTGCCCCCCCATCCCCCCACTTACTCCAGCTACCTCAGGCTGTGTAAAGTAGAAACAGGGCATGGCTCTCATTCCTCAACTGCAGCAGTTTATGAGGGCGAGTGTTTACAGGGTTCACATGATGGATAACAGAAGGGAGAGCTTACATACGAGAAGAGGAAGTTAGATATTCTGCAGATTAATAGTGGACGTTCATGAGTTTCAGACAGCAAATAGAGGCTGAATACATAGATGAAAATGAGACATACTGTAAAGGCCACTGCGACTAAGCTCAGTCTTTGCTCGGCTTCTTTCCGCAGCCGAGCTGGAGAAGCAGAAGGGGGTAGTGAGGCCCAGCATGTCACAGAGCTCCGGTCTGAAGAAGGAAGCTGGCAACGGGGGCATGAACCGCGCCAGCCTGGACGATACCTACGCGATGGGGGAGGGCCTTAAGAGGAGCGCCCTCAGCAGCTCCCTCCGAGACCTCTCCGAAGCAGGTACAGCCACAACATCTCCATTTTAATCCGTCGACTATTCCTCGGTAAACTGTTCTGCTTCTGTCATCCTCCCCTGTGATGACAAAAAAAAGAGATAAAAATAGCAAAATGTTGTTTCACGCCACCACGCATTGATTTCAGTGTTCTCGTTGAATCTAGAAAGGTACTTTCCACTGTACTTAGTGTACTTTGTTTTAGATGGACTGTTTTACAAAACCCACAGCATCTGAGGAGAGGTCAATTGTTGAGAGAATTGTAAGATTCATATTTGTAGGTTGAATGAAATTGAGAGGCAGTTGTCGCCCCCCCCATTATTTGGATGAGTTTACATTGCATTCCCATTCATTATTTATGATCACGTTTTTGATTTAACACTTTTGCACTCCTGAGTTTGACATCTCATTATAATCGTATGTTTTAATCGAGGGAAAAAAACAACAAAAAAACGTGGCATTTCTTCTCATGCATATTTGTGGCTCAAACCACAGAGTGCGGATGTTTACCATTCTTAAGCAGCAACGAGATTAGAATTTAGTTTTGTCTTGGTGTTACCGATCATTTCACATCCATGAATGTCGGTGTTCAACAAAGTGTCTGAAGTCTGAAACGCTATTACATCTCATTCATTACAGATAACAGCTATGGGACGTTATCAAGCGATTACCTTGATAACGAAAGAAATCCAGTCACTGTTGGCAACACGATACGCTGTGTGATCAATTCTTCAATGGGAAATTATAGGTCGGACAGTCAAGAAGGCTTTAGAGATCTCTCCTTGTTTTTTTTTTTCAGTGCAGGATGTGGCATGTTAGTGGGGTCATTTTGGTTAAGTGTTTTCTCTTTTTATTTTTCCTGCCATACTCCATTTCATGTGTATTTACTGTTTTCTTTTCCCCCATACGCATCAGGTATTGTCCTGTTTATGTGTCATTATTGGTCATGGATCATTGGCTGAGTGTGCCTAACAACGGCAGAAGTGCTCTGTTCGCCCTCAGACCTATATATGCCTGTACATCCCATGTGCAACAACCACTGTACTGCTTTTGATGTGTCTCCTCCTTTGTGACTGTCACTGAGACTGGCTTTTTGCCAGCATATGAACAACTTGTGAAAATCTACATCTTGTGGCAACATTAAGAACCAGTTGTCATATTTTGTCAAGGCAGAAATCTTAAAGAAGAAAATTTATAAGCAACAACCCTGATTTATTTTTTATAAATCTATCCCAATGTTTTGATATTTAAAAAAAAAAAAGTTACCAGGGGCATTTTCTTGGTCTCGATACTCATAGAGACGGTTAGCTGAGAAAATGCATTCCAAATCTTTAGGTGTTGCTCGAACGAGCCTCCAGATCAAAGTGCGTTTTAAACTCACTTAACATTCAACGCACTATAATTTTTAACCCATGTGACTTCACAGTAACCCCTGTCAGTCACCACACTCCCAGACTTCAATGCCCTCTCCCCCTTCCTGCCCACATTTGGACTTTTCTCACAGTCACAAACCACTGCACTGCCCCCTATGGGACAGGTGGGCAGCCGAAACGTCTGTTAGTCCACCCCAGGAGTGCTGTCGATCTCTAATCTGTGGTATTGCATGTCTCGGGCAGGCAAGCGGGGGCGCCGCAGCAGTGCAGGATCACTAGACAGCAATATGGAAGTAAGTTTGAAGCAGCTGGTATCCAAGCTACTCTCTATGTGATGATGTACCACTGTGAAAACACGCCATTTATTTTTGGTCTTACACCTTTGCTTCATAGAGTCAGTTCATTTGTTTGGATCATTTTTCCCCCCTCTCCCTGGGATGCCTTATAACCTGTTTGCCTCAGTTAGTGTGCATGCATGGGTTGCCTGCCTCTGATTGTGTCCTTTTTTGGAAGCCAGAGATCTCCTGTTTTGGTCATGTCCTGTGACCGATACATACTTTATTTTCAAAGAAAAGCATGACTCTACTAATTCCTCCTCTGTTCCCTTTCCTTGTCGCTTGTCTCTGTGTTTCATCCAAGCACCATCCCAGCTGTTTTTTTATTTGGTTCTTCTCTTTGGCAGGGTGGTAGCTCTGTAAGACACCAGGGCAAAACGCGCATCTCCTGTGGGCCCTATCCCTTTCTTTTCCTCATATCCACAGCTTCTCTTAAATGCTGCTATGTTCAGGGAGGAATTAAGTCTTTCTAGTCAGAGCTCTACTAAGACGGACTGATAAAGATGTGGATTTCCTTCATTCACCTTTCACTCATTTCATGTGCTCATGAGTTCACGTGTTGGTTTGGAGTCTGGGACCCTGAAAGTCATCATATGGTGCAGGCGTAGATGAAGCATGTTCAAGAAGAAAGGCCTCTTTTGAAGAAATGATTTGTAAACAGTGAATAGTGTTGGACCTGATTTCTTTGGGGGGGGGGGGGGTACTTTTGTGAAGGTTGAACACAAGAGCTTATTTCCTCCTGCCTTCTGGTTTCCAGTGGAATGCCAATGTGTGGATGACAAGTTTGCCTGTCACATCCTCTGCATGTGGAAACTATGGCTTCATTGATTATAACATGGTGCATGTGTGACTCTTAAAGGGTTTGGCACACTGACTGCAATGAAGATGAAATGTCCTTCCTGCCCCCGTTAATGTCATTGTATATTACTATTGTTACAGATTTACTCTTTCAGGCTAGTTAGTTCTACAACCTCACAGCTTCCTCCATCACGAAGTGTTTACCCAAGCTGAAATATTCTTAGTTTTGCTGCTGCCTATCATTGAAAAAAAAAAAAACATTTTTAGTTTCTCATTTGCATGCCCTATAACATTTTGCTACTTGTTTATCTGAAATAAGACGACTGTAAATTTAGCCTGCCCGTGCCTCGTGGCTATTAGTGTGGCAGCTGTCGTGCAGTAGCACTTGCAGTGTCTTACGGACATGCTGTTACCTTTTTTCCCTTTCTGCAGGGGTCCATCATTAGCAGTCCACACACACGCCGGAGAGCCACCACGCCACGTGAGGGCGCACCCCGCACCAATCACCCCATCTCCAACTCAGCATCAACTTCCATCCTCGGGTCACTCTTTGGCAGCAAGCGAGGCAAACCGTCATCTCAGAGCCACCCACCTTACCCTGCAGCCGGTCAGCCCACCCTCATATCCCACAAGCCCCATCCCACCAATCTACACCATACAGCACAGGCTGTACAAGCAGTACAGGCCCACCAAGGTCACCATCCCCAGTACTGCCAAGTCCCACAGAACCCGCCGCCTTATCACCACCACCACCACTATCACCCTCCTCCCCACACGCAGTACCACCAGCACCCGGCCTACACCTCACATGCACACCAACATGTCCACCCACAACACAGCCATTACAGCCAGCATCCCCATCACAGCTCACACTCCCAGCACGGCACACACCACCACAGTCAGCAAGCGGCCTCGGCACCCGGCGGGCCCAAACCGAAACACAGTGGTATCAGCACCGTAGTGTGATGCTCCTGACACGAAGCGGAGAAGCGTGGAGGGATGTTACTGCAAGAAGGGACAATTGCACACACCAAAGGGACTGACAGCATAACTCTATGGCCTGACCACTGTGTTTTACTGCTGCTGTGATGGAAACCAGTCACACGCGGTCACCTTTTACACCTCCAGGTCCAACTAATATGCAGGATGGAAATCGGAAAATGGACTCAAATCTTCCACTAGGGGCCTTTAATAGTTTGCCTGATCATGGGCTTGGCCCTGTCAGGGTCTTGTGTGTCGGTGGGTGGTGGTTTCTGTACAGGAATATGCTCTACATTTCCACATACACCGCCCGGCCGTGACAGCAAGTCGCTCCCGACTCCGCCATTTCCTCAATATCCGTCACATCTCACGTTCACATAATCAGGAGAAAAGACACCCAGCGACGACAAGAAAATGGCTGACCCCTTTATCGCGTCACTATTTTTCTGTTGTCACGGTGATGGCATAATCTCTTGTGCACAGCCTTTCAGAAGTCAACGTTTCACTCTCTTGGTTTTGCAGATACTACCATCATATGAATGCTATTTGTTGTTGCCTCCTGTAGAGCTCATGTATAGTGAAGAACCTAGTTATAATCATTTCACACTATCACACTAACGTAACATCAAAGGACAGGTAAACAACTGAGGCGACGTCTCAGTCAGCGTAGTTCTTAGTGCTGTATTTACTGTAGATGACAGCTATATGTGTTGTCTCCTAGCTCTCATAAATAAATGTGCCAATTATAAATGCATAATCTATTTAGTCAAGACTTCATGTACAGTATATTGTGCGTAAAGTAATTTGTAAGATTATACTTACAATTATTATTATTACTATTATTATCAGCAAAAATGAATTTTATCAGTATTATGCTGACTCTGTGATAACGGGATGTCGATCTGACAGGAGTGAACTTCCATTTAGTCCAGCCTATAATCAGTTCTGGAACATCTGCCTTTCATATGGATCAGAGGGAGCCTCTGGATGGCAGCTGTTGCATATGGGCCTCACAATGTTGTTCTGTCACAGCCGAGGCCTCGAAAGCAAACTCTCACAAATGACAAAAACAGGGCTGATTGGTTTATTTCAATCTCCGTTTCCTCCTCTTGCTGTGGCTGCTCAAACTTTAAGAAGTAACAGGGATCAAGAGTGGACAAGACATTTTGAATTCACTCGGAGGAGGCTCATGTTCATGTTGCAAAAGGACCCAGGGAGCGCGCTGAACATGTTAAGTCTGTTGCCTGTAGCATATACAACAGCTGCTTTCTTGACTCTTAAAATCAAAAACAGAAATACTTTTTCAAACCCTCTTATGCCTTTTTTAGTATTTTCTTTTCATTCGCCACAAGGTTTGGTGGGTGAACAAAGTCGGTTCTTGCATAGTGAAGTAATTTTCTTTTCCATCTTTTTTTTTCTATCAGGTGTGCAATATCTTTGTACTGATTTTGTACATTATGAACAAGCACGGAGTCCCTACAATTTGTGTGGTTTTCATGTTGCGTCGTTATTTATTTATTTTTTGTTTTTGACCCCTGTCAGTGTCTTTCAGTAAATTAATGTGTGGCTGTCCTCATGGTCGTATGAGAGGTACAGACTTGGAGCTCAGTGGAATGTCTAGTAAGGTTTTTTTTTTGCATGTTATGTTGTATGTTGTGAGGCTTTCCTCTGCACATTGTAAAACAAATCAGTGTTACCATGGCAAGTTTAAGTGCAATCATGTTTTAATATTTCAGACTTGTAGTGAGAGTGAAGGTAAGTCTGTCCTCTTGTTGTCCAGGATGAGATTCAGGTGAAAAAAAATGTTTTTTTTTTCATTAAAGAATATATAAATACTTATACAGTAAACAATGGGAAGAGGAATGTCTGTATATATTTTAATAAAAGAAATGCTTCTCCTTGGGCTGAACAAAAATATTTTGCTGGATAAGCACATATGAAAGAACACTTTCATTTTTTTCAGGAAATGCAGTTATAATATACAGAATGCAAACTGAACAACAGCATTGGGTATATGTGAAGACAAACTTTATACATTCTACAAATAAGAGTCTATTCTAGTGTGTAAATTAGTGGCAGTAATCTGTTTGTCCCTGTATTCAGGTTGTAAATGTATTTTAAAATTCACAAAGAAAACCATTGCCATAATTCAGACATCATCTGCTCATGTGAATTGAAAAAAAAATTCAGATGGCAGACATATCACATAATGGACATAAATGCTAAGATGAATGTGTCTTTACGTTCATTCGATTTTTTTTTCTACCACCCTGAAATCTTAGGATGATGCAAGACAGGAATCTCTTTATTTGAGTGTGTTTTGTTGTGCTTCCATTGTCTACAGCCATTCTTTGTGAGAAAGTACCCCAACAATGCACTGCATGGATCCAATGCATCATATGTCCTATTCACTGTGAGCTGATGGAGAGAAAAAAAATCAGCCTATAAATTTTGACTTATCTTTTGTTTTTTAAATCATTTGGAATTCCTCGCTGTGGATGTGTTGTTGTTTTTCCACGTTAGGCTGGTAGTTATTGAAGCTCAGCATGCATTTCATCAACAAAGCCATTGTGTAAATTACAAACACAGATAACGTTGCACTTATGTTGCTGAGGGCTTTCATCATGTAAATATGGGATTTCGATGTGTGAACTGATCAACTTTGTGGTAAGAGGGTTTGTCTTTATGAAGCTGTAAAGGGACCAAGGGGGTTGAAGGAGCTGTATATAATGTGTATATGATCAGTACTCTATTCTGATATCTGCGGTCAACATCAGGATGTATATACATCACCTCATAGATGGATGTGAGGGACGATATATGAACATATCGACTGTCTCAGCCTCTAGCTGTCGCAAAACTGACATTTGGTGTAGAAATTTAAAAAATGACTGTTAGAACATCCGCCGCCATTTTCATTCAGTTCTTTTCATACAAGCACCCTGCACACAACTGTCCACATGGAGACACTTACACACATCTCGCTGCAAGGTGTTCAGTGTGGCGCGAAACAAGTTTTTAAAAAAGGAAATGAAAAGAATGGCCTCATTTATATGTGCATTCTGTTTGTACAGTGAGTAGTGAGTCAGTAAGACCCCAGTTATTGTAAAACCTCAACTGTGACAATGTTAAGAACGCAAAATAAACAAATATATGACTTATGGTATATGTGGGGTTTTTTGTTTGCTCATATCATACATTTCCTCTGAATTAAATCTTTATATCTTCCATATTCATATTCAGGCCCCAGCAATATCTTCCATTAGTGTCGCAGCAGTTCCACCAGAGGGCATTCTTTAAAATGAAAAAAAGAAAAAGGAGAATCTGTACCTTTACACCACCTATGGGTGAAAATAATTTCTGTAATTTTTTTTTTCAGTGACTTGCCATGTGAGAAATTAATGTATATGCGCTCAGCTTTCTGGTTTAAACCACTTCTTTGGAGCTGTGGAAGTGTGTTTTTTTTTCTTGGATCACTGATATTCAGTCTCAGTGTGTTTCCGTTCTCCTTCAGAGCTCAGAATTCCCATTTGCGAACAATTTATTTGTTGCCTCAAGCTCGTACATTATTCGTCTAGAAAAATATCTCATAGTTACTTTCAAATCCATATGCTCCCAGCTTTATTAAGTGCCACTAGGCCATCAGCACTGCAGTGGTTGTCTGTAATAAACACTGTGTCGGAGAACTTCAGATAGCCTCTGCCACTGTTTTGAACAGATACACTCTTATCTCCAGAAAGCAGATGAATTTCCTTCATGTCAAATGCACCATAACTATAGGAGCGTTATTGGTGCATTTCTCTGACTGACGCGGTCCGTATTGGGTGTGTAATTATTCTGCACGGCCGTTACAGAAGAGGGAAACTTTGGAAATACTTGAACCTTAAAGCAACACTGGAGAAGAGCACTGCATGCATATTAAGACTTTAAGGATGACTTGCACCATAAGTAGTATTGTCCAATTTGGTTTGACTCTAAAAGGTTTGTATTCTTTCCTTTTTTAAAAAAGAAAACATGATGTAAATTTGACTTTTACTTTTTCTATTGTCCCCATAATCTTTACTCCAGCTTTGGGCTATATAGGAACATTTCATTTAAGGCAATGCGTTGTTTTTTTCCTGCCATACCTATGTCATAGTATAATACCTGGGTAGTAAATTTAAGGAGGTCCGGGTAGAGGAAGATACATCATGTCTTGTTTCTAAACAATTTTTGACCCCGGCAGCTCAGGCCCACAGGGCTGGCTTGTGCAGGGTATGTCATAGTATAGTATGTTGTCAAAATGATGTGAAAATGTAATAAAATAGGATGTCATCAAAAAATACATCATAGTATAGTATGTTGTCAAAAATGATTAAAAAAACCATCATAGTATAGTATATTGTCAAAAAGTCTGACGGTATATCATTTTACTGTGGGCTCCATTGTAAGCAATGTCTGAAGCCTCTTCACCTATTTATGCTAATTTCCAGTTTGCATAATAATTCTAAATTATTATTCAAATGTAACGCAATACCATCAAATAGGGATTAACCTTTTTTCCTGCTCTACAGGATGCCCCCTGGTTTAAGTTTAGCTGTCTTTGTCCTCTTAGCCACATCAAGTCCACACATTACCTGTCAACAGTGCCGGTATTCAGCCCTCACGTCAGCTGGCCTGCAAGTAAACTGCAGTTCATTAAACCTTGTGGAGCTGCCTCCTTTGCCCACTGACACCACAGAGCTCCATGTGCAGGACAATCAGCTCGCCTCAGTGTCTCCAGGCCTCTTTGAAAGGCTGGTTGGTCTGAAAAAGGCCTCGTTACATGGGAACCCCTTCCACTGCGACTGTAGGATCCAATATCTTAGGAACTGGCTGCTGAAGAACAGAGATATCGTTTTGAAAGAGCCCACTTGTGCCAGTCCAAGCTCTGTGGCTCAGAGAGCCATCACTGAACTCACTGATGACTACTTTTCATCCTGTCACCAGACAAGCTGCACTAATGGGACTTACAATACTATGGTTGGAGTGATGCTAATCTGCATCATTGTTTTGCTTCTGTGGAGCTTGAAACTTGCCAAAATGTCCACCATCACACTGTACATAGACGACAGACATAAAGGGTTGGAGGCGGACTCTTTGCGCTCGCTGAAGCCCAGACACAGAAAGAGGCTTCACACAACACTGTCAGACATAAGTGTGGACTTAAATTCATTCAATCATACAGAAGATGTCGAAAGGCCATTTATCAACATGGAGTTACTGCCACAGGTTCTGGATGTCTTGCACAAGAAGCACAATATTAAGATTAAGGCTACCTAAGGGGCCGATCTGGCTCTTAGAGGAACCAGGTAACAAAAACAAACAAAACACTACAAGTGACACAGCGGTACGGGCTGTAAAACAGCAGCACAATGGGTTTTTAAAATGTTTTTATTTTGTTGCAGGAATGTTGTTTTCACTGCTAAACCTGCAGATCTCTCAGGTTACTTTTTCCATTTCTTCCAATGCAACCCATTTGTATTCTGGGAAATGTTACTCATTTAAGACACAAAATGCACAAGATAAACTACTTATGGCTTCCTATGGTTTTGAAATTGGATTGGAAATGCACCTATGCATTTTTTTCTTGTTATTGATTTGTCATACCGACAAACTCTACAAAGAAAATGCACAATTTGAGAATTGTGTTGCCTTTGTATTTTCTTAAGAATGATGGACTTAAAACAAATGTGAATTAGCGTTTTATCTGCATTGTACAGGTTTCTAAATAAATGTCATTTACCCTACATAATTTAAATGTTTGCCTCACAACAGATGGGTTATGGCAGAAAGCTATGGTACAACACAACAAAACTCAAAGTCTCTGTTTTGTGCAAATACTGGTCAAAGCTCCCACAACTCAGACAGACAGTACAATTACAGGACAATATTGCACATCAAACAGTTGTTATTACAGTACAAGTGTAACATTTATACCCATGCATAGATTGTACAAGATAAATGGATCAATGGCTAAAAATGCAATGATAAAAAGACAAATTCAGAACAAGCGTCAAATGTTATCGAGTTCTCTTCTTCAAAACAGTTTTATAATAAATATAGGATGATTTCAGGAGTCATGATCTAGATCTAAAACATTGAGTAAAAAAATACTTAGTAGGGTAAAATAAGGCAGTTCTTTTCACATTTCCTTAACGGAAAGCAAGCATTTAAAGATCATCAAAAAAACAATATAAAAGGGCAATTGACAGTAACTGATACATAGTCATGTGAAAAAAATTAAGACAACCCATTAAATATTTCAGTTCTATATTAAATTTTCACATATAGATGTCTGGAATCTGGTTTTTGTTTATAGCTGGAAAGTAGAGTGATTTAATAATTGATTCCTGTAAACAACAAAAGTTAACCTTGTATCTCATTAAACAAGTGATATTAACAAAATGCATATTCCAACTGAGGAAAAAGTAAGGATACCCTATCCTCATTAGCTAGTGTTACCCCCTTTGGCTGAAATGACGTCAGTGAGATGCTTCTTGTAGCCGCGTTAGAGCTTGAGACTCAATGGAAGGGACGTGCGCCACTTGAGAGCACGCGTGCTCCACAGAGCAGAGTGAGACATGTCTATCAGCTTTTGACAAACGGTTTAAGACTTTGCCTTGCGTCAGACATGGCAACACAGTTTCACCTGAACTCGTCCGCAGTCGAGGATGAGACTGACAACAGACACGTGCAGCTTAGCTCGAGAGAGCCAGGCCACATGTAGAGTTTGGCAGCTTCCTTACAGAGGAAACACTACCCAACTGTGAGGAAATGTGCCACCTCCTTGACTGCATTAGTTGGTTGCAATAATTCTTAATGGATAAGCCCAAATACCATTACACCATGATGGATGCTCAATGGCAACCAGCTGCTACTACCCAGAATGTGCAACCCTGGCTGACTCTGTGCAAGTCATCAGAGTAAGGTAGGGACCATAAGTGTATGGTGCCGTAAGGGCTCATTTTTGCAATGTATGTCAAAATATATTGTAAACTCTGGAAATGTATTTGTAAAAAAAGGGAAGAAATCTTTATTTTGTCATTGCACAGTACAATATACAACCAAATTAGGTGTCTGCCTTTAACACGCACATGTGAGCACAGGGTAGCAGTGGGCAGGCATTCAAGGCACCCAGGGAGCATTGGTGAGTAAGTACCTTGCTGAAGGGACCACAGTGGTGCCAGTGAGGCGTGGGTCACTGGTCTGAGGGGGTTTTGAACTGGGTACCTCTCGGCCTCAAGCTTGCATCTCTAGCCTCTTGGCCACCAATCCGTAGTAAATATATTTCGCATTTTTTAGTGCAGGTAGATCATTTTGACCAGGGCATTTTACAAGTAGCTCACGCGTCAGAAAATGTGGGAACCTCTGTTTTAGCGGCATGCATTTTGACATCTACAGTAGCAGGAGCCTGCTGTCGGTCCTGTGATGATATTTTAGGGGTTTCGGAGAATCACTTACCAGACTCATAAGCTGCTACAAACTTCTTTTTGAAGGCCTCAGACAGCCCCACCATAGTTGCTATTTTAGGTGGGAATAAATGTGGGGGTGACCTAATTTAAATTCAATTTTATAGAAGTCTTCAGTTTCAAATTGATCGTATGACCAAATATGTTAAAAAAACACAGGCTTTTATAGGGTGTCCTAATTTTTTCACATGACTGTATGATTATCTGTAAACTCTGTATCAGTGTTGACAGTTTTGAGGATGCCCCATATTTTGTCAGTGTCCTGTGGTGGTGGTGTTGGTAAACAAAATCTACAGTGTTCGGCTCCAACAGGTTTGTGCAGTAATTGATACACCTGGTTTAATGCCCCACGCCTCCTCTACCAAGGCCTGCATGCTCATATGAATCATGTTAACTTCAGACTCTACTGAGGAATAATTTTCTCCTGCTCAAAGATTAAGTCAACCGCTTCTGCCACATTCTGCACGATGTGGCCTGGTTCCACCAACGCAGGATCAAATCTGAAGTCTCTGTGTCCATGAAACACAGCCTCTTTGTTGCCGCACTTTGCGTTCGCTGAGGGCACCTCAGCTTTGGGATTGTAGACCCCTGTGCAGACAAGGACAGACTTACAGGAAGTGGCGGAGGGTGGTGATAGCTCGTTCTTCCACAGGATGTCAGTCTCCTCTTCCTGGGGCACTGCAGTGGTGGATCCCGTGGCGGTCACCATCTTAGCAATGGCTTTGGGGTTCTTTCTAGCAATTCTGTCCCCCAGGTAGCGATTATACAGATTGGCACCATATATGTCAGTCATAAGGTTATCCCTGTGAATGCAGAAGAGAGATTTCTGCATCAATTTGGGAATAATGGTAAAGTCAGTTAATATTTTTTTTTTAATTTATGCTGCTGCTCCACCAATGAAGGAGCAAGTCAAGCTAATACACCGTACTGGCGTACACATGCACAACAGCAGTAACTACGATAAAAAACAAAGTTGAAATATTCAAGCTCTTTAAAAAATGGGGAAAAAAACAGGACAGAGAGAAACATGGCATTTTACCCTATAGCATAAAGCGAAGTGATGGGATGTGTCCATTGGCGCTGTTTGGCCTGCTTTCTGATGAGGTATTCTGCTAAATGATAGGTCAGCTCACTGGGTTTTCCCATTAGACCCTCGTACTTGAGGTTTTTACCTGTAATCTTCTTATAAATATGCTCTAGGCACACAAGAAATGTCCCATGGCCGAACCTGTGACAAAATGGGAGAAGGGAAAACAGAAAGATTTAATATGTTTCCCAATGCATTTGGCAGCTTCCAAGACTTTTAATGGTAATAAATGAAACTCTCTTTTTCTGTGACAGCTTTTAGTATTAAAGTTTACCGTGGAGACTGTGCCTCGGCCATCCACATGAGGTCCACGTTGCAGGCAAACACGGGGAGCTGAGGTGTCTTTTGGGGTTGGTGAACACTGCTGGGGTTACCATTGGTTAATAAGACATCAATTATCAGCTGAAGGTTGGTCTCCCATCGAATTGGCTCCCCGAAAAGAACCACAGCTGTGTGTGAATTGACATTTTAACAATCAATCAGTGACAAATTAACATACGAAATCAGACACGGAGGTTAGTGGTTAACTGGGAGAAACACTGAATAACATGATAATCTCTTAAATTAGTTATATACCTTCAATCTTAGGGAGATTGGCAACAGGATTGGACTGAAATGAAAGAAGGAACCATCAACATTTGTTGATAAATAAGATTAAATAACACTTGAATTTCTATGATAGACATTTCTCACCGGCAGTTTGGGTCTCCTGTTGTGATCCACCATGTCAAGCAATGGGTATGATTCTCTCAGTGTATCAATGGTGACAACATTCATAAAGCCCAAACTAAAATAGAAATTGAGAGCGTTATTTATGTATAACTTAAAAAGAAATGCACAAGAAATGTTTTTAGATCTAGATCTAGATACTTTTTGGCAATTTCCAGGACTGGTCCTTGTCCTGACACCAGGACACACTTATCATGGAACTTCTTGAACATCCTCAGTGGACTATGTGACATGATGACTTGCTCTTGTGTAATCTGCAAACAGACCAAAAGAGATTAATTGCAAAAAAGACGTGTGTGTTTTAGCACTGGTGACAACAGTTTATGAACTCACAGGTACTCCCAGGATTTGAGAGAGCTGCTCTGCTTTTGTTTGTCGGAGGCAATTTCCTGCATTTGTGACAAAAACGGCTGGCACCACAAATCGGCCCTGAGAATCAACCATTTTTTCGAATGCCTTCTTTGAAGCCGGGATCGGTATCCTTCCTCGGACAAGTACACCATCAATGTCAAACAACATCCCAAACCTTGGCTGCAGCTGTAGAAGGGAATGACAGACACAAGTCAATCATATTAAACGGCATCAAGAAAATCCAAAAACAAACAAAATATTCCACATGATGCAGATAAGGGATGATGAATCATGAGAGGATCAACAATAAAACCTCTCTAAATAATGAATGGGCTTTAAATGTGGATAATAAAAGAGGAATAAACAAGACATATTTGACAATAATAAAAATGCTATATTTCTACAGCAACCGAAAGGATTACTTTACGTCATGTCAGATGACTTAGATTGAAATTATACTGCATGTAATGTCTTTTAATATTATTTCTGTACATTATGTCCATCTACAGGGCAGTCATAGAGAATCTATGGTAGGATTGCTAGGTGAAAAGGCATATAGGGGTATTTGAGTACATTGTTAGTATAGTAATAATAATAACAGTATTAGTAATAATATAATAATCTTAGTTTTCTTCGAACGGATATTTTTATGTTTTTTCGGGTTGTATTTTTCGTTTACTGGTGCTTGAACATCTGGGAACACAGTGTCTCAGGGGGGAAAACACGCTGTTGTCCATGATGTTTTTTTTGTTTTGTTTTTTCCATCCCCGCCAACACATCCACATCTGACAAAGTTGCATGCAACAATGTAGGCTATGCAACCTCGATCTGGTTCAGTCATACAAAAAAAAGAAAATCAGAAGCGACTGTAAAGTACCGCCGCGTCAGCATCACATTGTTTGCCCGAGCCGAGGCGCAGCAGCAGCTTCAACTGTACCTTGCTATTAGACTGAGTTCCGCAAAACCCGCACCAAGAACCGACAGTCCCCGCATTTCGTCTGGCTAGACGGTTACTTAGCGTGTACAAGCCACGGCAACCCGAAAAGACTCCCCTCATCTCCTTTATTTGTCACCTGTTTAAAATAATTTATTATTTAAAAAAAATAATTTAAAAAAAGGCTCGACAAGTTGCCAAGCAAAGCTCCGGCCGGCTCGCTCCGGCCGCTAGGCTTGTTTTTGTTTCTAGCGTATTCTCGCCTTTAATGTGACTGGGTGAGGTTTGATGACGTCATGCGTGTGGGGGGAAGGGTCTCTTGTCGCGTCTTTGCCGGAAGAAGAAGCGAAGATACATTCGCTCTTTGTGAAAACACCCGCTGCCATTTTAGACAGCGAGGTGGAGCTTAACTATTTGTCACAAAAGCGCTACTGCGGGTCGCAGGAATGCGCTGCGGGAACACACGAACTAATCGCAGTTTCTGATCGCCGCAGTGTTCTGTTTAAGTATCCACCATGATGGTTCGCTGCTTACAGTGGAGGACACAATATGTATCCCGGTGCTTCTTCACATCTATCGCTCTCCATTTTGCTCCTCGATTCTATCTTTAGGACACTGAACTAGTTTGCTCAGTTCCCATGTTCTAGATGTGCACCTAGGAAATTTGACCTTTCCTATCTGACACAGAGGGGTCGTCTTTCCAGTTTTACTCAGCATAATCAGAAAAAAATTACTCCTTGCAAGCTCGTATTAACCCTTGTATGATGGTGGAAAAAAAATACATTTCTTATGTTGCGGGTCATTTTGACCCATAGTGGGTAAATCCACTCAAAACAGTCAAAAATGAAGTTAAACCAATTAGAACTTTATTTTAGATTATACAATCATTTAGAAGAGATGAGAAGAAGAGATATACAATTCAAACACTATGTTAAAGAACAGCTTATTTCAGTTTTTCCCATTTCCAATATATATTTGCAAGTTCCATGCATAACTGGATTTTGCATCACAGGCTGCCCATATTTTGATGCCATATTTTGCAGGCTTATTTGGCATATACGGTCGGAAAGGACAGCGTCCTCTGAATGAAATGAGACGCTCATCGACAGTAACATGGGGGCCAGGATTATACAATAAAGGCAGGATTTCGACCGATTTATCGCAGACATCTCTGATCGCTGCAAGTTTGTCTCTCTCACGTCTACCAGCTCTGGTGTCACGGTTGTCAAATTGTATCACACAAGAAATCATGTGAAATGTCTCCATAGACATTGTTGCTCGGAAGATTGGCCTTCCATTCTCTTCATTCCATAAACTTGCAGTTGCTTCACCCTTTGACCTGTATACTCCACCTAAAACCAGAATTCCAATGTAAGCATGCAAGTCAGTTGGATCCAGCGGCTTCCATTTTTCTTGAAGACACGCCTCCCCTCCAAGTTGGTCATGTCGAGGATTATCTTCTCTATGGGTGGGGATATGAAGAGCTGAAATGCTGATTCAATATCATCAACTCTTGTAACAGCAAATCTTGTTGGACCAGGAGTCATTTTGATGACATTAGAAGATGACAATAGACCTCGGCCTTGGTGTGGTGATGCTGACCATTTTATTTTACCATCTTTAGATGTCCATGTCCCCT